>JAWNNX010000689.1:0-127500 GCA_035044505.1 Zaprionus lineosus | reverse complement strand
CAAGCAAATGGTATATCAATAAACAGAATCAATCGAGAGAAGCAACAAGAACGGCACCCACGTGACCCATACATCCCACCCACACACACACAAATATATATATATATATATATATATAAGCACCCCCACCCATCTCTCAAGCTCTGGTCAATCGATGACCCGCAATGGTGTGGTGGTGGTTATCAACAACATTTAATCAAAACCCAAATAACCGAAACTCCAGGCCAATGCAAGGACAAGTATATTTTGGAAATCAGCTCATTTCGACAACATTTCCGGCAACTAAACCATGTTAGGAATGAAAAATGAACTTGGCCAATAACACAAAACAGGATGAGAAGGATATATACATAAGTGTGCTTGTGTGTGTGTGTGTGTGTGTGTGTGTGTGCGTGTGTGTGGTTGTGGGTGTGGGGCTCTGCGATAATATACAATAGATGGCAAGGCGAGTGGAGTAACCGAAAATCCATAATATGACATAAAAATGAAAAGCAAATGACAAGGGTTCTCGGCTCCATCTATGTAGAAAAAGCTGGTGAAGGGAATGAAGGATCGGATGAGCGGACGAGTGGATGAGCGGATGGGCAAATGGGCGCATGGACGGATGGGCGGATGGACGAGTAAGCGGGTTTGCGGAAAAGTCGCCTCAAGGGCTGCGGCTGCCGTTGCCTTCGTCTGTTTCCGTCTGGAGATATGCCAACTATTACAAATTGATTCTCCACATCGCAAGTTGATTTCCGTGTTGCGGTTCTATTTAAAATGCGAGGCTGCAACAACTTTAAAAACATAAAGAAGCATAAAATAAAAAAAAATAAAAAACATTAACTCAAACCCAAGAAAGTTGAAGTGGAAACTCTTTGCCCCAGCGCCTGGGTTAATGTTCAGAATTGTTGGTTGTTGCTCTTACATTATTTTTTTGTTGTTTTGTTGTCTTTGGTTTTTAAAGGTTTTCTACATTTTATTGTTGGCCATAAACTGGCAACAAGAGCTACAACAATTGCAACAACAGCCACAGCAACAATACCAACGAGTCTCAATTAAAGACGTCTCAGGGGCCTAGTAACGAAAATTGACTGAATGACAAACAGAAGCAGCAAGCATTTCAGTCCGTCCCACGTCCTTTGTCTTTTGTCCTTTGCATGTCCTGCTCTTCTGAGTGGCCTCCCCACAGCCAACCCACAGCCACCCCCAATCGCCCCCAATTGCCCCTTCAGTGCTTGAGCTCCTCCTGCAGAACAACAAGTGACAAGCTGTAAAAATTACAGCGCCTGCAATAACCGAATATTGTAGCATAGTGTATCGTCGGTGTTCGGTAGGTGTAGCCGTAGGGCCAACGATTTGCAGACTTGAACGTGACTCACTTTGCTAAATGGTGCGCATCCGAAGGCAACAACAACAACAACAACAACAGCAACAATAAGAACGACAAGAAAAAAAAGGAAAAGGTGGTAGAGGCGGAAGAGGCGGAAGAGGCGGAGGTGGCGGTGGCGGTGGCGGAGGCGAAGGCGACACTAGGGAACTGGCGCTAGGTACAACCATCCTTGGGCACAAAGGGGAAAGGTATCCACCACGTTGTCGCCTCGAAGACAATTACGAAATACAATGAAAACTTTTACATACACACACACACCCACACACATATATATATATAGAGACCAACTACCAAAGAATTTATATATATGGTATTATTTTACCAAAGAGTAGCAAGCATTTTTGATTCATTTTGTAAATTTATCGGTAAGGATAATCAATTATTTTTAAATATCTTAAAATATTTATATTTATTAAATATTAATATATTTTTAATAACTTTATATTCCATTAGAAATGAATTCATTAAGATTCTAATATGCGTTTTATTTGCTGTTCGTTCGTGGAAATAATAATTTAATTTTCTACTTAAAAATGTATAAACAATTTAAATGTTAAATGTTAATATAAAAAAAATAAATTCGTAAAAAAATTTATTACGCTTTATAAATTTTTTCAATTTCTTCATTAAATACTTCTGGTATATATATAGTATATATATTATTTTATTTAGTTATATTATTTTGTATTATAAATTAATTTTTAATCAAATTAATTATTTCTGCCAATATTATTTATAAAAATATTGTTTACATATCAATTTATTTAAAGTTACAAATGAAAAATTATTCTTTTATTTTTTATAGTTTTCAAAGTTGAATAATCGTTTTTGCCCACAAGCAATAATAAATATTAAATTTCATAAATTTCAACATATTAAATCTAAAAAATATTATAGCAAAAATGCTCCCAGATTCCAGAAATGTTAAAAATAAACTCAATAATAATAATAGCAATAAATGAAACATATATTTTAATCAAGTTTAATGTATTAAATGTATAAAAAGGAAAAGATATTAATTTATTAATATTTTTTTTTTTTTTATAAAGTTCAAAAATAAAATCTGCCTTATGAAAAGATGCATGCAAAGTAAGTAAAAATGTCTTAAAACCTTTCAGCTCATATCAGAACTCTTCATCTAAATCTTTGCGGACTTCAAATCAAAGAACATTTTTCCAGCAATATAATAAACAAAATATAGTAATAATAATATTTAAAAAGTCAATTTCTTTTTTGTAGAGTATCTCGAATTCGATTATTTGAGCCAACGCCTCGAGTGTTGTTTCTGTTGCTCTTGTATAAAATATGCAGTAACAGCAGTCGAAACAAATGTACAATTTGTACTTTCAGTCGAGTGTTGCTGTTGCTGTTGCTGTTGCTGCTGGTGTTGCTACTGGTGTGGCCCTAATTGTTGTTGCTTTTGTTGTCTTGTCGTTTTCAAACTCTAATTAACCACATCAAGAAATCTATGGGAAATTTGCGTGGGAGGAGGTGGGTGGCCGTGACTTGCCTTGTGCTTCTGCCTGTGCTTGTCGCTCGGCAGGCCGGTTGTTGAGGCAATGCTGATATAAATGCTCTAAGTACGTGTTTAATATGCCAGACAGATAGCAGATAGCAACGAAATTATCTCAGTACACGTGTCAGCGCCAAAAAGGCAACAACGCAGCACCAACAGCAGCAGCAGCAGCAGCAGCAGCAACAGCAGCAGAGGCCGTGACAGTGGCAGTGACAGAGGGAAAGACAGAGGCAAAGCCAGAACAATGCAAATTTTAATTCAAGTTAATGGGCTCAACAGAAATTCATTGGAAATCGTTTAGAGTTTGTCTTATTGTCGAAAGAAATCGACAGAAGTCGACAGAGGGCGAGGCTTGAGAGGCTAAGGGAATCAATAAAATTAAATTGTTACAATCTTTCAATTGCTCGACTAATGAAATGTTCACTCCGTGGAGAATCGGATAAACTCTAAAATCAATGCAATATTGATAAACGAATAAATGGGTAAATGGGTAAATGGATAAGCGTTTCGAGTTTTAATAATTAAATGGAATTTGCAAAAATAAAATTGAGTAAGTAAGAAACTTAGTTTTCCAAAACTTAAGGAAAATATCTGCAAATGTAATCCAAAAAAAAAAAACACTTTGAGTCAAAGTCTATTCAATTTGCCAGGCTACGTATGCTTAGAACATATTCAAGGGCTTCCGGTTAATCTCAGGCTCACTTATCGGAATTGAAAAGTACTAAAAGCCGATAAGTCTATTGAAGCAATCAAATATTTATACATACATAGATGCATACATGTGTGTGTGTGTGTGTGTGTATGTATGTGTGCATATATTTATTAAAATACACACACATACATATGCATTATTTGTTTGTAAGTCAAAATGTATATGAATTATCAAAGGCATGGCCACTGAACTTTACAATTACAGCCCAGAAACTCAATAAAAATGTAAATTCCCATAAATAAGTTGGCCAACAGATATACAATAAATACATATGCATTTGTGTGTGCTGAATGCATGTGTGTATGTGTGTATGTGTGCATGTATGTATGTATGTATGAACACGTATGTCTATCTATATATATGGATGTACATATCGATGTATAGACCACATATTTGTTTGGCAATTTTATTAAAAGCTTCGAAGCATTAAAAATGTAAAAACCTTTAGAAACGTGCTTCAAAGGCAAATCGAGTCTCGATAATGGCGGCAGTTTATTTAAATGTTTATTTATTTATTTATTTTTGCTGTTTTTATTTCATTTAATTTTTTAAGTTTTCTGCCCTTTACTTTTTAATTATGCATCCCTGACGAAACTTTAAGCGAATTAAGGCACATGCCAATAAATATTTAAACGGGTTGCCACAGGATGAAAGTAAGACTCAATTAGAAACAACATTGGAGCCTCAACTTTGCGAATAGTTAAAGAAGACCCAAAGGAGAAACCTTTAAGTAATCTTTAAAAAAACATTCATTTGCCTGAAAAGATGCCAGAGAAGGCGTCAAAGGGTTGCCAAGACGTCGATGGATGGCAAAAACGGAAAACTAATCAAATGGCAAAAGGCCTTGATGCCATTTACAAAATTATTGCCATAACCTTTTGGCCCGATAATAATATTCAAATGAATATACAAAATAAATATATATGTATATGCTTACACACACTTACACGCACAAGTACATACCGATACACAGGGCGTATGCGCAATGTCATCAATGAAAATGAAGCTGTGGCATCGCTCGATTGTTGGGCGTTTTTGGGGACATTTGTTCTAAGCTTTTTTGGCAAGCAGCTCTCAACATTTATTACGGGGCAAAGGAGTGTGGCACGTTGTTCAATTACCGCCAAGAATAATGGAGGGTAGCCAAGCGCCAGCACACAGTTCACAGGACACTCAATACAAGAAACACGATACGAAAATGAAATAAGTATAAAAACGTGGCCAAAACGAAATGTAAAACCAAAAGACACAAGCAACAAAACAAAAACGAACCATCGAATGATCTTCGATGGCTTCAATGGTTTCTCAATGGATTTTTCTCTAGTTGTTGCTATTGTTGCTGTTGTTGCTGTTGTTGTCCACTATATATGGGTGAAGGAAAATGCCATCAAGGCGAAGGAAAAGCGCAAACCTTTTGCCCAAAAACAAAACTTATTTTTCGTCGTTGTTTGCCTTTGACCCACTCTGTCGCAACTGTCCACAACAGCTCCGCCCCCCTTCATACTCAACCATCCCTCTTCTACACTATGTATCACTCTTTCCCTCTCTATCCGACTCTCCTTCTCTCTTTTTCTCACTCAGTTTCTATCCTGCTGCTTGCGTATATTTTGCATAATTCTTGGCATGCAAATTTTTCAATTGAACACAATCGAAATAAAGCAAAACGCCCACAGTGCCACACGACAGCGCGAGAGTCAGTTGCCCAGGAAATGGTAGGAAAAGTGTCGAAGCTGTTGCCACGTTGCCGCCCCCTTCTTCTTTTTTGGAGTCCTTCCTCCACCGACCGGCACTCACCCATCTACCTGCCTTTTCTAACTCCAGCCCTCCCCCCAACCCCATGAAACTTTGTTCAATATTTTGCATGCCTGCGCCGCCCAAAAAAAAAAATTCTGAGTTTTTCTTATCCCCAATACCCTTAAATTTGAAACGTATTTGGATCTTTCTGCTAAGCCCAAAATAAAATTTTGAGCTATATTAAGCCTTCAAAAATATTTGATAAATATTAAATAAATGTTTGTCTAAATTTAATAAGACTTAACTTAACACTAAGCTGAAATAATTACTATATATATATCTAAACTACTTTGCGGGGCTCGTCATATAGATTTTTAAAAAGGCTTAAATTATTTTACAAAATTATTCAAAATAAATTGAGAGTTTGTTTAAAAATGGGAGAGCAAGTCAAGTCTTTAAATATTCATTATTTTCTGAAAAAAATATATATAAAGCTTAAAAAAAAATATAATTGAAATTTGAATAGTTTATATTTAACTTAGCTGCTATCTTTAGAATTTATTTAAATTATATGTTTAAAAATAAAAACATTTTTTTATTATAATATAACAACATATTTTCATATTTTCAATATAGTTTTAAAAAAATTATTAAATTATAAATTTTTATGGAAATTAAAATTTACTTCAATATTGAAATCAAATTATTAAAAATTGTTCAAGTTATTAAAATATAAAAAATTACTATTATTTAAGTATTATAATTTTTAATTTTAATAATTTTATATATCATTATATAATATTTTTAAATTAAATTTGATTAAATTTTATTTTTTTAATTGCTGATTTATTACATTTAAATTATTTGAGATGTATAAAAAATTTCCCAATAAACATATTAATACTCAAAATACATACACATTTTATTTTTTATATTCTTTATAATTCATACTAAAAATAAAAATAAATATATAAATCTCTTTTTTTTTAAATGTTTAAAAATCTTTGCTGTGTAAGTGTATAAGGAGATCGATGCTTAGAAAATTGAATTCGATTTCTTAAAATATTTTTGTCTTTCACATTTTGCACTTATTTGAGTGCAAAGTGGAGAAAAGGGAAAAAAAAAACAACAATATTTTGGGAAGGGGCAGTGAGATGGAAGGGAGCTTGAAAGTGGGCTGAGGACGGTAAGGCGGGTGCGGTGGCAGTGGCGGTGGCGGTGGCGGTGGCAGTGTGAGGTGTGAGGTGGGCACCTCGACGACGTTTGGGTTCGTGCGGCGTAATATTATTATTTGATAAAGATGCTAAAAGTAACGAAAACACATTTTCTCAGTTAAAAGGGGTCGTTAGGGAATGAAATATGCGCACGTACGCACCGGGGCCGTTGCCAGTGGTGGGGCGGTGGGAGAGGTGAGGCCGGGACGGTGGGGGGAGAATGGTGTGTGGTGTGTATGGATGGACTCAAACTGCATGTATGGGTGCTGTTTGTGTGTTTGTGTGTGCGTGTATGTGTCACGGCCGGGAGGCCGATGCGGTAAGGACGGTCCAATGGTAGGGGTACATAGGGTAGTGCCAGGGGTAGGGGCAGGGGCGTGGCTTTGCACAGCATGCGGGTTTATAGTCGATTTTTATCACAGCATTTGAATTATTATTTCAGGAAGCGCGCTATTTGCGCATCGCGCTTTTTGCGGATACGATGATTTTTTTCTCTTCTCTTTTCTTTCCTCTTCATTTTCATACACATTTCTGTTGTTCTTCTCGCTCTCGCTTGTGTTTGGTGTTTTTGGATGCCGCTTGCCTTTTATGTATTTGCATATGAATGCGGCTCGACGGCGACAACGGCGACCGTGACGGCGACGACGACGACGATGGTAGCAATATTTGTTGCCTGCTTTGAGGCGCCAAAGTCGCCTATGCGTTGTACGTGTTGAAAATCAGTTTTAATGCTAAAATATTAAACGTGCATTCGGTGACTGCGACAAGGACTCGCCGTGTGTTGCACAGGGTTGCGGGTTAGAGCTTAGAGGAGGGGAGTGTGAGGTTGGGGGCTCTGGTCTGATGTCTGATGTCTGATGTCTGGGAGTTGTGGAGGGTTGGGGCTTAGGCGGGTAGTCGCTTTTAATAACTGAAAGACTTGAGCTATAAATTAGTGGAACGTAAATTGAAAAAGCAAAAGAACCCAGGAAAATTGCCGTGAAAAGAAAATCTACTTGCCATACGCAACTATAAAGACTGCCAAAAGGAGGGGGTGCGGCTGACAAGCGAGCGCAGGAAATCGCTTATGTTAAGTATTATGAATTTTTATTGGATATTTTTAAAATTCATTTCTGCTTCTCTTTGGCAGCCCTGATTTCAGTTTCATTTCTGACAAATTAATAAAAAAAAAATTATATTAAAGCAGATACAAAACCTCAAACCAAAAGCAAGCAACGCGTTAAATAAAAATCAAAAATACAACAAAAAATAAAACACAAAAAACACAACAAATATTAAGCACCGAAGAAGGCAGCTTTTGGGTGGGGGGAGACGCAGCTAAGGGCGGCAGGAAAGCAGCCTCTGTCAGGATCTGGGGTCGCATCAAAAGGCATAACTGTTATTGTAAGAGATTTCATGTAAATATTGCATGTAAACGTCGTAAATAAGGCGCTTTTAGTGGCACAGCCTGTGCCAGAGCCGAGGCTTCACTGTACTGGGTATTGGCAACTGGTTACCAGGTATTGGGTACTGGGTACCGGGTGTTGGGTACTGGGTACGGGGTACTGGGTACTCGTTAGAGGAATGTGGGTAGTGGGTCCTGCCCGTGGGTACAACAATTGGGAAGGAGGTTCATTGTTTACCAAGCCGTGGAAAGCAGGAGAGGAGTGGCAAGTGCAAGTGGTGGGCAAGCCGGTGTGAGGGGGTGGGCCGGTTGGGTTGAAGGTAAATAAAAATATTTTGTGCGTGAGTGCGGTTTTTAAGCTGCGTGAAATTTTTCGCCCCTTTTTTACCGTTGTTCTGTTGAAATTTTCTTTTTCGCCTTTGGTGAATGAGTTGTATGGAAATTTCGGATTTTCTTTTATTTATTTTTTTTTTTTTTACTCCCTAACATACATACACGTACACATATACATACACATATATACATATATATGCATTGTCTGGGACGCTTTATGTTTTGTTAGCAATGCCAAAGGCAAATTGACTTTTAAAACACGCTTTCAGCTCCCTTTCTTATACTGAGCTCTGAGCTCTGAGCTCTGAGCTCCGGCATGGCTGGAAAAGTGGTAAGAAGACGGTGAGGGTTAAAGGGTGGCAAAGGGGGAATCAGGTTTATGCGAATCTATCGTGGCACCGCCTTGGGGGTCCTGCTCCTACGGCTTTGATTGAAGTTTATTTAAAATGTATGTTTATAAATGTCAAAATGACAATTATTCAAGTCATGTTTGAAGTCAACAAACGAAATTTTCTGTATTTTTTTGTATTTTTTTTGTATTTTGTTTTCTTTTTTTTCATATTTTATTTAGCTCTTTCTCTGTTTTCATTTGATTTTGTGTGTGTTTAAGCAACCAAAACGTTGAGCTATTTGTGGTAGACACACGCACACACTCCCTGAGTGTGTTATCTATGGGGACTTACAGCCCAAATATACAAAATTTTATACCAAATTTAAAATTTGTTTTGGGCTTTCACATTTTGGTTGCCATTACGAGAAAATTGGTCTAGACGCTTGCTAATTTTTTGTTTTTATTTCCCTTGCATGTGTGTGTGTGTGTGTGTGTGTGTGTGTGTGTGTGTGCAACCATTCATTTACTATGATGTTGCAGCAATTGTGCTGCATTTACATTAGCGACGCGTTTCCATAAATGCTGCCGCATGGAAAACATTTTCATAATTCATATTTCCTTTTGGATTTACAGCGGAAAATTCTCTAATTTACCAACGTGTTGCATACCTTTGAAAATACTTTGCTGAATTTTCATTTGTTTTGGAATTTATTGAAATACTTTTACCATATTTTCGGATAGACAGATTTACTGTTAATTGACTCAGCGAATGCGAAGAGGCAATAAGGAGAGCCACAGTGAAGTGAAGTGAAGTGTGAGATTATAAATTGAAATCGAGAATTCTTTTCGAAAACTTTTACACAAAAATGTTAATTTAATACAATCAAAAAACAAAAAAAAAGAAAAAAGCAAAAAATCTAATAAAATGTAATAAAAAACAAAAGAGAAAAACAAACCAAACCAAATATAAATAACAAATTATAGTATCTTATTAAATAAGCGAAAATGAAAGCAAAATTTGATGCACAAAGAAAAAACAAAGGAAAAATTAAGCATTATCAACGCTCGACTGGACATCAATTCAAAGATTTTCAGTTAAAACTTTTCTAATTGCATTTTTTGATTCCGTTGAGTGGGAATGCGGGCTAGAGAGCCGAACGGATGGCAGGAAACATTCTCATGGGGGAGGGGCAAATAGATAGTCAACCAAGCGAAATCTATTGAACACAATAAACAATTGTTAATTTAATCACAACAATAATTGAAAAAAAACACAACAACAAAAAAATGCAACAAAAACAATAAACAAATAAATTGAAAATGAAAATGAAAATGTGCCTTTCATAGGAAAACTCTCAAAGTGTTTTCTCTCCCATGATTTTTGGATAATGGCTATGGGAGCAATAAGACCGTAAATGCATATTTCAAACAATTTTGTCTCCTCCCAATGGTGCGGGAAAAGGACAGACAGGACCCGCGGCCGGGGAAGTAATACAAATTCATGAGTTTCAAATAAAATATTCAAATGTATATATTGAAGTACTTGGTACCTCTGTGCTTTTAGTCTCTTAGCCAATTCCTCGTATTCAGTCAATACAGTCGCCAAGCCAGTCGTATACATCCTCCAACCAAGTCTGTCCCTGGCCCTGTCCCTGGCCGTGTCCTTGCCCTGGCCCTTGTCCCTGACTTCGTCCCCCAAATTCTGTGCCATCCCTCCCTTTACTTCGACATTTTCGACTGATATTTCAGTTGTTTCCGGTTCCGCAGACGTCAGCCCAACAGCCAAATAATTATGAGTGACAAAAATTACACAAATAATAAAGAGATACAAAAATGATAAAAACATTTCGGGCCTTTCAAATACCAAATACCCTAACAATGGAGAGCTGACAAAGAAATGTCTCCACACACAAAAGCACAGCGCTTCGACTTCAAGAGGAAGGCATTTGAAGTTGTGAACTAAAAACATTTCTAAACTCAGCGCACAAAGGACATCATTTGGAATCGTTTGTTATTTATATAAATTTGATTTTTTCCTATTTTCATTATTCATTATTTAATTTCAAAGGACTTTAACTTCAAGTTCCAAATGAACATAACTTGAGGAAGTTTCAATATAAATGATGTTTGAGAGTCTCCAAAATATTTCAAATATTTTTTTAAATTATATGAAAATCAATTCCATTTGACTTGGAAAATATTTTGATCTGTTTTCCTTGTGCATTCCTTTTGTTGTTCCCAACTTTGAGTCGTAGCTAAGATTGCCAGTTGTTGTTCGAAATTAGCCAAAAACAAAAAAAAAAAAGATGAGAGGCTTTCAAGGCGAGGAGTTCTATACTCAAACAATTTTGCCCACTGGCAAGGCGCTAACACTCACTCCGTATTTGTGTTCTCATCTCCCTCCCCCACCCCCAACAACCAACTCAGAAACACTCACCATCCCCACCCACGCACTCTTCCTATTCCTGACGCGATTTCCCGAGCTACCAGAGTTATACGGCTCGTTGGCATTTTACAGTCGCCGGCTCATTTATAAATTTATGAGCTCTACTGCCAGGGGAGTTATCGCGTTAAAACGCTGCGCTCTACGCTGAGTTGCAGCGCAGAGATACGAAATGAGGAGTACAACAACAAAGGAGACGAAAATAAAAAATACAAAATAAAAAACCAAAAGCAAAAAATATAAAAACAAAAAACAAAAAGCAAGAAATGTATAAAATAAAAAATACAAAAAAATAAAAATAAAATAAAAATTAGCAATAAAAAGTAGAAAAGCGTGTTTGTTTGTTAACAAGAGCAGAACGAGACGAGAGTAGAAAATGGCGAGTGCATGGGGCGGGACGAGTCGGTGGGATACGAGAGGAGTTAGCAGGCGACAGGACGAGAGCTGGAGGACGACATCAAATGGATTTCATGTCACGTTACACAAATGTGCCAAGGAATTAAAAATGAGTCGAGAAACAGGCGCCAATGGCAGCAACTGTTGCTGATGTTGTCTTGTATTTGCTTCTTGTAGTTGTTGTTGTTGTTGTTGTTACTGTTGTTGCTGTGGCTGCTGCTGTCGTCGTTTTTAGTTCTTGTTGTTGCTACTGTTGTTGCCCCATTAGCGTGCTGCAGCACGCTTAAATGCGAAAAGTGTGTTCATTACTTGCCCACCCAAACCGCCTTTCCTTCATTTGCCATACTCTTTCTTCCCCGTATACCCCCTATCTCCGCACATCACCCCATCTCCCACACGTTTTCCTTTACCATAAAACTTAACACAGTCTTAGCGCAATGAAAATTATTTTCATTTCGCTTTGGTGCGCTCACTTGGCCAAGAGCTAAACAAGCTGGCAGTGGATCCAACTCTTTGGCTCTTTGGCTCGTTGGCTCTTTGGCTCTTTGGCTCTTAGCTCATCACCCTTTGGCCATCATCGTCGTCCTCTTCATTTAACCTTTCTGCAGCGAGTGGCCCCCACGGTGAGAATTTCAATTATTTATTACGCATACGCAGCGTTGTCTTAATGGCTAACTTAGGAGCTAGTTAATGTTGCAAATGTTGCAAATGTTCCCCGAATCGCTACTAAAAGTCACACAACACAACATTCAACACACAGCGAACTTCATTTGAAATTTAAGTGAGATTTTTGATTCGTTGGAAAATTTTATGACATTGCCTTCAAGGGATGCATAGATCATGCCAGACTAAGGTAAAATATTTCCCCATGGATTCTGTTCCAAGATCAACGCTAATGTTTTCAAAACAAAGAGAATTCATTTATTTAATTTATTGTGGAATTCATATTTTAAATTTGGTTTATGAAAATAATGTTAAACAGATTAGATAAAAATATAAATAAATATAAACTCACCAGTAGTAATTAAAAAGTATGTATCCCTTTATAAGCACAAAACTAGTTACCAAAGGCTGCAAAAAGTAAAAAAATCATATATGTAATTAGTTGATTAATTTCCATAAATTATTAAATTGAAATTTGTTCATAACATTTCTTAATTATATTTTAATTCTAATGTAAAACTCAATTCCTAGCTTATGATTTTATATTTTAACTTTGAGCTTGCTTATATAAGTTCTCTTTTTTCGAATTTGTATTAAACATTTTGTTAGAAAATTTATATATGAAGGTACAAATTATATATTATATATTATATATAATCAGCAAAATTATAGTTTATTTTTTTTTATAATTTTTAGTTTATAATTTTTTTTTTTATTTATTTTTATTTTTATTTTTATTTTTTTATTTAAATCTAAATTAAATTATTAAATTATCATTAAATGGCGACTTTTTACTTACTATTTTAACTCTTTTCTTGTTAAAAAAAGAAAAAACGAAAAAAATTAGAAATCCTAATAAATAAAATACTTATTTTCATTTATATTTTATTTTTCTTCATATAAAAAATAAAAACATTATTTCCTACCTTAACCTTTCTATATTTCCAATACTTTTTAATTTTTTTTTTCTAATAATATATAACATAATATTATAATTTTATATATTAATAAACAAACTATTAAGCAAGAACATTATTTAACTTAAGAGATTATCTTAACGCGGCTTCATTTTTTATTATTTATGTAGCTGCAATGCTTAAAAATATTTATATTTTTAAGTACATCTTTTATTTTTTAAATTAAGAAATTATCAAAAACTTTATTCAGTAGATTTTGATTTGTCTTAATTTAATATAAAAAATCTAAAATTTGATTAAATTTATCTTTAAGCAAAGTCTCCAACTTTGTTTATAAAAAATCAACTTTCGGTTGTTCTGATTCCTTGAGAAGCTCTCTCTTTAATCTTCGTTCTATATAATCAATTGCACATATTTTCCAGGGGACTTGGCTGCATCCTTGATACTTCCTTTGCTTTTCCGCTTGCACGCACCCCTTCCCTGTCACTCCTTTACTCAGGCACTGTTCTTTCTTTTTATTCTTACTCCATCTCTCTCGTATTCTCTCTCATTTTGATGGTTTCCTTCTCGCATTCTGCCCGTCAGAGTGCGGCGAAAAATCTTTGCCCATTTGATTGGCATCATTGATTGAAACAACACGAAACGTTTAACGACAAAATGTCATAAAACTTCGATCCGAAAAAAGGTAAAGTGTGCTAGTTTCCAGTTTAGCTGACACTCTTTTCCACAACGTTGCTAAATTATTGAGTGAAGTGAGTGGGTGGATAAGTGGATGGGTCGATAGGTGGATGGGTGGATGGGTGGATGAAGTGGGAGGGTGATCGGATGCATGGGTGCATGGGTAGATGGATGAATGAGTGATTGAACCATGACCGAAAGCAGTTGCAACTAATTGGATTTTGGCTAGAAGCGGGCCAGGAAGTGTTTTGACAATTGTGACAATTAAGTGAGAATCGCAGGCGACGTGCCAACGTCCTGGACAAGGCCACTTTGTCAGTTCATTGCACCCTGAAGGCTGAAACATTCACATACCCCAATAGACACCACACACACAAACACATCAACAAAAATACACACACATGCACACACACACACACACACACACACATACACACCACATGCATATATTTATACTTAGAGATAAAGTGAGACCTCAACAATGACAGTGCCCTTACCTCTTTTAGATGAAAGCTTCGGGTGTGGAAAAGGGGGGCGCGGGCACTACAATGTTTTGCCGCATAATTCACATAAATTATGCAATTTATACGCATCGTATGTTAAGCCTCGAATGGACAGCTTCCTTTCACACACACACACACACACACACACACACACACGCACAGACACACACGCGCAAGCTCATGCAATTGTACACAATGCAAACGATATGATGCGCAGGAAGAGGTTGATGTGGGCAAGGGGAGGGGAAGTGCTTCACCAATGCTAAGAACTTGCTAAGAAATATGTAACAAGTTGTCAACACTGTCCTCCAGAGCAGATTTTTATGCATATGTCAGCTAAGGATGAGGTTAAAAGGCTGCAGATTGCATTGTATACGAAGAGTATTACCCGAGCATCATGACAATTGTGTTGCGGTGTGGATGCGTTGGGGGATGCAGAGGCTAGAAGGGTTTATGGCAACGAAATGGAAGGGGCTTGAAAGGGTAAGGAGTGGAGTGTCAAATACAAAATGTATAATGCTAAGAAATCCACTAGTGCTTGGGGTTGACTTGAGAGGATTGTGGCAGTGGGGAAAACAGTTTAAAGCTTCACCACGGCGACCATTAGAAAGTGAAGCGCCTTCTGGGGTTGGTTTTGGTCTCTGTAAATAGAATAAGTGGGGATTGTATCCTCAGCAGAAAAGTAGAAAGCTCTGGCAGCTGTTAGGTATTAGCAGCTACCAGACAAACACTGCAAGCTCACACACACACATTTTCACACTTGTATATATCGATGGGCTGACATACATTAGGGTTTTCCATTGACTTTACATGTTTTTGGGGAATTTGAAAATATCCTTCAATGATTATGATTATGATTGATTACTTAGCTGCGAACTTACATCTAAAAGTAATTACTTAAATTGAAATCTCTGTGTATTTAATTTAAATGATATGCCTTCATAGCAAAAGCAAACAAGTTCTTTCCTTTCGGTTCTTTGGCGCCCTTTTTGTTTATATCCTTTCCCACCTCACACCTCGTATCTTTCACCTCGCACTTTCCGCCGCCCAATGCCCACCCAACATATTCTAATCCCACACAATGCTATACAAGAACTTTCGGGTCATGTCCCATAGATTTCTAAATTCAAATAGCAGCAGGACCAGTGCCAGGACCAACACCAGAACAGCCAGACAATGAAGTCCCAGCTCCAGCAGCCCCAACAGCCGAATCAGCAAAAGCGGCAGCAGCCTGTTGACAACAACAACAATAAACATGCCAACAACAACAAAAAGAATAATAACAAAAACAACAGTAATAACAATAGCAACAACAACAACAACAACAACAACAAGACCAAAAACTAGAACAACAACAACAACAACAACTATAACAAGAGCAACAAAGGGACAACCACACGTCGAGAGCTGTTATATGTGTGTGCCTGTGAGTGTGTGTATATGCATGTATGTATGCATGTCTGTATTGGTGGGGTCATAAGGATCCAAGCAGAGGTCAGAGCGGGTTAGAGAGTGAATACAGACGACGAAACACTGCAATAAAAGTGGCGCTGCAGATGCAGCGATGCAAAGGGCGGGAATTTACATTTAGTTTATGAGTAGACAAGCGACGACAATAGTGGAGAACGTTATGTTGTCCTGGCTCCCCGCAGCTCGTAGCCCGCAGCCCTCAGCCTGCAGACTGTAGCCGGCAGCCGGCCCGCACACCGCACACCGCACCCCGTCGCCCACATCCCACATTTCCACCCACGCTTCCACCCGCGATCCTTACTTCCCACTACCCATAGAATCCACCTCGACCACCACCTTTAACTTCTGCTCCATCTCCAGCTGTATAACCAGCTTCTGCTCTAGTTTAAGTTCCAGTTACAGCCGCCGCAGCTGCTGTTGTTGTGGCGCGCCGAAAGGTCATACACAATGAAATGCACAAATGTCAACATTTAACGGTCAAAATAGTCGTACAGACAGTCAGTGACAAAGACAGAGACAGAGACAGAGACAGACACAGGGACAGGGAGAGGGAGAGGGACAGGGAAAGGAAAAGGAAAAGAGACAGGGACAGGGACAGAGATAGTGACACGAACAGAGAAGGAAATAGAGAATACATTCAGTTAAGAAACAGACAGCAACAGGAGAAGTAATAGAAGCAGGAGCTGAATCAGAAGCAGAAGCTGATGCTGGATGAAATGCCTGACCATTGTGTGGTTGCTGGCGTTGCTTCTGCTGCTTCTTGTGCTACCGCTGCTGCTGCTCTTGCCAGGAAGTAGCGAATGCTCCAAGTTTAAAGTTTATGGCCAAAGAAAAGTCCGCAGACAATGGGCCAACAGAGGAGCAACAGTGGCAAATGCACAAGCAGCTACAACGAGCAACGAGCAACTGGCAACTGGCAACTGGTAACTGGCAACCGGCAACAGGCAATAGGAGTTACTCCTTCTAGGTTATGTATGTGTGTGCAACTGTGCGTATGTGTTAGTGACATAAAACTGATCAGGTTGACAGCCAGTGGCAAGGACAAGAGGAAAGATGCAGCTGCAACTTTATGACATTTGCTGGGCACAAAACTTGCAACAAAGTGCAGCCAGACCATTACGCAAAGGAAAATAAAAGAAAACCCATGCAATTTCCCGATAAGTTGAGTACTAAAATACGCTTTGAAACAGATTAATTCGATCGCTGGATTATCGATAGCTTTTATGTTGGCAATTGATTATATTGCAAATTAGCTTTAAAAAGCAATGAAACTTGAGGTAAACGAACTTTTCTTTCGTCGTTGAGTGATTTTATTCCTTCTGAAGCTTTCCAAGGACATTAATCAAATCGCAGCTTTACTGCGCTTTCAAATTTTAAACCTCGCCCCATCGATTTCATTGGTGTGCATTAATTTGCCATCATGGCGATAAGGATTATTCAAATTAAGACTTAAGTGTCCTTAGAAAGCTGGTTAAGAAATCTGAAAAGAAATCGAGTCCAATCGAATCGATTTTGCGATACTTTTGCAATATCAGATTTCATATCAAAGCGAAACTGCATTGTCCAGAAGAAAGAGCATGCTGGGAAGGCAGGGCAAATTTTGCTAAAACAGAAAGTTGGCTTCAAGCGGTAGTTCCACTTCTAAACTCACTTACTTTTTGTCTGTAAGTGAGTGCGTGTGCGTGTGTGTGTGTGTGTGGCATGTGTGTGCCGAAGGACCTTTGTGGCAGTTCAATCGTAATGAACTATGCACAAAAATGACCTCTAGGCGAATGCTGTTGGTGGACAATAGAAGCACCAACAACAACGATAATAACAATCACCACAACAACAATAAGAACAACAACAGCACGAACTGCAATAAAACCAGCAACAATGACAACAACAATAAGCAGTCGAGCAAAGAGCTAACAAGTTTTCTCTGTGCCCAAGCAAATTACATTTACTGGGTGGTTTTTTAGGGTTACCATAGCCTGTAAATTTTCCTTTTTCATCTTTTTATTTATTTTTTTTTTTGTGTATGGAAAAGTCTTTGAAAAAGTGCAGAGAGCCCAAAATTATGTCTAGCCAGGAAGTAAAGTTTTGCCTTTGTCATTTGTTTTAACTACGCATAAAATCCAACATTTTTAGCAGGGTTGTCCAGGATTGAAGAATAAGTTAGACTACAGACTCGTGAACTAAGTTCAAATCTCATTGAACTTTGCAGGACAAAATGTAAAATATTTTAACCATAATAATAAAAATAAAAATAATAATTATTTTGTATTAAAGTGCAGTATCATTATTTAAGGAACTTTAGTTCAAGTATGTAATTAAAGTAATACATGTATGAATATATGAATATATGAATATATGAATATATGAATATATGAATATATGAATATATGAATATATGAATATATGAATATATGAATAAATGAATATATGAATATATGAATATATGAATATATGAATATATGAATATATGAATATATGAATATATGAATATATATATGTATATATGAATATATGAATATATGAATATATATATGTATATATGAATATATGAATATATGAATATATGAATATATGAATATATGAATATATGAATATATGAATATATGAATATATGAATATATGAATATATGAATATATGAACATATGAATATATGAATATATGAATATATGAATATATGAATATATGAATATATTAATATATGAATATATGAATATATGAATATATGAATATATGAATATATGAATATATGAATATATGAATATATTAATATATGAAAATATGAATATATGAATAAAGTGAAGACAAGCAGAAGATCAGTTTTGAGTACATACTATTTAGAAGATCAATAAATGGAGATTTATTGAGTTATTCACTTTAACTGGTGGGAAAGGAAGGACTATTTATAAATTAACTAATACCCAAGAGTTGAATTCTTCAATAAACTATTAGCAATAAACTAGCATTCAAAGTTAAATTTCAATGAATAATAAACTTTATTGATTGAGTTTGAGTTTGAAATGAATAAAAGTTTGAATATTGCAAGTTGCAAAGTTTAGATACTGTTCACTCGTATTATTGACAATTCAATGCCCGCACTTATCGGCTGCCTGTTAAACTGAGTGTAAAAGCAAGTTACGTCATAACACATAAAGTGCTTCCAGACTTCGATACCTATCGAAGTTTTCCCGTTTGATGTCCTTTGATGATGCAACGTGAAATTGGATGTAGATTCTTGGCACCATTTGAATTGCAATGCGTTTGAGTTGCAAACTTCTTTGAAATGCCGAATATACCAAATGACTCGACTGCAAAGTGCAAAATGCTCCATGCCCAAGCTCGAGTCAGATACACACTCGTGCACTCGTATGCATATATACACAATCACACACACGGACACACACACACGCACAGGCACACGCACACACATATACATACACTCATAAAGGAGACACACACGCACGACACGCACTGCCAAGTTGTCCCATAATCAACCATTACGTAAAACTGCAGCTGGGACTGACTGTTTTGACAATGCCACACAGTCAGATTTGTGGATGACGTGGCAAGGGGTCATGAAGGAGAATAAGTGATGAAGATGGGGTAGGGGAAAGGGGGAAAGGCAGAAGAAAGTGTTGATGGAAAGGGATGGGGTGAGAGGGTGGGGGGTTTGGGACTTCGAGCTTGACACACGTTTGTTTTGGGCTTGTTGCAGTGAGTACGTCGTCGAACAGTTACCACATTGCCGCAGTGCGTCAGCTGAACCTGAAGTCTGGTCAACGGTGGCAGCAACAGCAACAGCAACAGCAGCAGCAGCAGCAGCAGCAGCAGCAGCAGCAGCAGCAGCAGCAACAGCAACAACAACAACAACCACAACAGTAACAGTAAAAGTAGCAGCGACAGCGACAGCAACAAGAGCTGCACCATCAGCGGCAACTCCTCCGGTTTCATGGCTTCAAATTTGACACTCGCGATGTTGCAGCTGCAACGTCAATTTGCATGCATGACCATCGACAATTGTTCTAATACTTTCGACATTGTTTGCCATTTGGTACGTTACTGTGTTTGTTACCATGCGCGTATGTAAGGTAGAGTTGCAGATAGAGATAGTGATGCAGATGGGGATAGAGAGAAGAATGCGGGAACGGGAGAGAAAGTGTTTGCTGCGAGTGGATTTATCCGCACCCATTATTATGGCAATTGGTAGTCAAGCTGCGCCTAAAAGTATGCGCCACATGTGACACACGGCCGACAGACGTGGGTGTTTAAGAAATGAGAAGTGTTGCACGGTGTGTGGTAGATGGCAGTGAAACGGCTGCGGGATAAAAGGGATATCAGCATCAGGTGGAGGGGGAGCTTACCGGTCGAGCGGCAAGTTAGGAGAGGCAGAAAATTCGAGTACAGCTGCGGCTGCAGCAGCTGCCACCAGTTGTCGTCGTAGTCGACTTTTTGGAATTTAATTAAAGTTTACACAAGTAAACAAATGACAGTCTGCAGCCGATGCCAATGCCGATGGCGATGCCGATGCCGATGCCCATGCCGATGCCGATGGCGATGCCGCAGTCACTGTCGCAGTTACCAGCGACGTCACTGTCGACGTTGCTGCAAGAAATTTGTGTAACTGTGTGCGTGTCTCGTAGCCGCAAAACGAATGCAGGCAGCAAGTGTGGCAACTGGCAACTGGCAGACAGCATGCAGCAAGCAATAGGCAATAGGTGGCAGGTGGCATGTGGCAAGTGGCAAGTGGCAAGTTGCAAGTCAGGCGAACATTTTATTAAAGAAAAACTTGCCGCACAAAAATTGTTGTCGGCTTAGGCCAACAAAAGTTGCAGTTGTGCAACAAAATTCTTCGTTTGTTAATTATTAAAACTTAGTTTGCGGCCACAGAACGTGGGTTGCCTTAAAAATTCTTGGAATCTTATAAGAATTTAATAACGACTTTTCAGTTCGTGCGAATTAATTAAAATTCCGTTTAGCGGTCACTAATCCCTTATAATACAAGCCTTTTGATGTGTATGAAAATATATTGAACATTTCTTCTTTTTCGAAATAAGAACTTTTTTATTAAAAAAAAATTAAATAAAAAAAAACGAAAAGCAAAAAATAAGAACTTTTTTATTAAAAAAAATTAAATAAAAAAAAAACGAAAAGCAAAAAAATGATTTTATGGTTTCTTAAAAACCAGCTTAACTCATGAGTTAAATTATTTAAATAATTAAAAAATTAATATTTTTATGCATAAAGTAATTTTTATATATATATGTTCTATCTGAGTATTTAATTTAACTAATATATCTTTAAAATACATTGGGGTACTGTGGAAACTATTATTAAATGAAATTAAAAGATTTTATTTTATAATATATGAAATATACAAATGTAGTTATAATGTAATATATAGAAGAATTAGTATTTGACAGTTAATAACTTAAGTTTTGGGAGAATTGAGATTATTTAATCAATATAAATTTTTATAAAATTCAAATGAAAAATATATATCTTAATTAATAATTATATATAAACGATTTAATATCTTGTGCACATTATGAATAATTAAAAAAAATGAAATTTAAGCCTGTCTTATTAAAAAGCAGGGAGAAATCGAAATTTTATTTTAGTTTTAAAAATCGTTTGCAATTAAATGACATAATATTAATATAAAAATATATGTAATATTAATAATAATATTAATATAAAAATATATGTAATATTAATAATAATATTAATATAGCACAATAAAGTATATTAAGTTTTTATAATTGCGTATTTAAAAAATTATTTTTTTATATATTACAAATTATTTTAAATTAAATTTATAGAAGAACGTTTCCATTAATAAAAAGTTTAAATACATATATAAAAACTTCTCTTATATTTACATTAATAATTGCAGATTATGTCCTTATTTTATAACAGATTTTTAAAAGTTATGGAATTTTAAAGCTAATTTAAAATCTCATTGGCAGAATGACTTCAATATGATGAGTATAAGTCGTTTTTATAAAAACTTATCCACTTCAAAAAATACAACTTTTCCTGTCACTTAAAATTCTTAAAATTTTTTACTCATGTATTTAAATGTTAAGAAAATCACTAACTTAAAATAAAAGTAAAGAAAAATTTCACAAACTTCAATTGGAAATACTCTAAGCTCTCGCTCAACTGAATATTCCCAATATTTAGATGTGTAAATCTTAATATGTATGGATATCAAAATCTAAGATTATCTACAACTAAGTGTTTGTACCTCGAAAACGAGCAGCTAACGGTTAATGTTGCATACGTGTGTGGCATTTGTTGCATTCATGCCACCGGCAGTGGCAACAGCAACGGCCACGGCAACGGCAACGGCAACTGAAACGTGAAGTGAGTGTAAACCCGAAAACCGCTTGGCATTTATTGCATCCATTGCTGCAGCAGAAAAGCCACAACATACGCAGCGACAGAGAAAGAACCGAAAAAGAGAGAGAGAGAGAGAGAGAGAGAAAGAGAGAGAGAGAGATAGAGAGAGAGAAAAAGAGAGAAAAAAAGAGAGAGAGTAAAAGAAAGAGATATATGGAAAGAGAGATATAGATAGGGGGGAAGGAAGAAAAGGCGACAAATTGTCAGACAGACGGACAGGTGCTGGACACATGGACGAACGCACGGACAACATCCGAAAACTAATCCCCTCGAATTATGCAACAAAAAATTAATTAAACACAATTTAGTTTGCCGCGCGCCACTGTTGCGATAAACCGCGTTGCGCGAAAATCGCTGTGGTTTTTCCTATACATAAATACCACATATACATACATAGGCACGCATCTACACGTACACACACATATATATATATATATCGAATTAATATATATATGTATGTATATATATATATATATATATATATGTATAGAACCTGGCGCAACAACAACAACGTGACACAAATTATTGTTATGCAAAGCGACGGCGGGCAGGCAAAGGAGCAAAAGGCAAAATAAAAAAGGAAAATAAAAAAATTTAAAAGCAGCAATTGCGACCACAAAAAGCCGTACAACAGGCCAGCCGTAGGATAGGCGGGTAGTGGGCGAAGTTTGGAGTGGGTTGGCCAGGGATCTGAGAGCTTTCCAGGAGAGACCCACTCTTTGCGGCTACTTGACTTAATACCTGCAATAATTATTATAACGATGCAGAGGGAAATCTTTTAACGCTACAAAAAATAAAAATAAAATGAAATAAACAGGATAACAACAACAACAACATCAGCATAAATAGAAGCGGGCAATAAAATGGCCAGGATAAGCACTAGGACTTTGCATTGAGCGATTTATTTGCGCATATAGAAAACAATTTATGGGCAGAATTTCTATTTTATTTTTTTTTTTTTTTGCTTATCAACTAACTTATCAAAATCACCAGCAATTCGCCAAAAAGGATAAACAGTCGAAGGTAAAAAAATGTAAAAATAAATAATATAAAATATATTTCAATATAAGTCTTATTTTTAAACCCATAACATCTTTCATGAAATTTAGTAAATGACTTTGCGCGCTTCTCTAAATAGGCAAATATTTAGAGATTAAATAGGAAATTAGCGAATATCAACTAACCCTCCATCCCATTCTTTATTTTATCCTTAATTCTTAGCCTGCCATTATTTTTGGCTCGGAAAAGCATTTGCGTTCGAAGACAAAATCAAAGAGAATATGTTTTCGGGAACACAAACGCATAGATCGTATTTAAGTGCCATTTGAATATGGCGCCATGTGCCTTTTGGGCCATGTACACGCCTTTTCATTAAATTCAATTTAAAAAAGAAAATTTTTAGTGCCCAGCCATAAAAACTGGCCAGCAGAGGCAGGAAAAAAAGGGAACAAAAAAATAACAAAAAAAAAAAAAAAATAAGAAAAAGGATCCCCGGACGACGTATCGCGAAGGTCATCAATTACAGGGCCCACAAGGCACGTCGTCTGCATGGCTTACAGCAATAACAAAAACAACAACTGTAGCAACAACAACTGTAACAACAACAACTGTAACAACAACAACAACAACAACATTAAGCAGTTGCAAATAACTTGGGTGAAGCTCACATTATCCGGCCATAAGCACAAGTAGGAAGCAGCTCAGCTCCAAGAGCCGAGCATGAAGCACCTACCCGATGCCTCCAGCTACGTCACTCCTTCCCCCTCCCCCCACCCCTATTCACCGCTTACCGTTCTTCTCCCTCCACCTTCTATACTCATCCATTGGTCTGGTCTGGCGGGCAAACAAAAATGAAATGCTCTGCAGATATTTCAAAAGCCATTGACACCCTTTCGTTGAGGAATGGGCGAAAGCAAAGGCTTGGGCGATGGTGATGGTGATGGTAAAGGAAGGGGACGTGGTCGAAGGGAAGAGTAAGGGGACAGCGGGCAACAGCAGCGACGCGACTCGAAGGCCTGCCATTGAAAAGCTGAATGACCAAATAAATCATATCAAAGTGTCATATAAAAATCGTAATCAGATTTTGAAGCACACACACACAGACTCACCCATACACACACAGACATACAAATAGACAGAGACACGGACCAAGAGACAGCGAGTCAGAGAGAAATATGTTTGCCATACTCATACGCCCCGTAAGCCAACTCCATTAAAAGTGCTTATAAATAAGGTGCTTGAAAGGCAAGTGCACACATACACGCACACAAACGCACACGCACACATACACACACACACATAAACAGGCAGCGGATTCTGCAAAGGGACAATGGAGCATTGGCCCATAACCAACAAACGTTGCACCAAATGTGGAAGCCAAAAACCGAAATCCGGAAACCCCTTAAAACATCTCCTCTTCTCTCACTTCTCCTTCAGTCATCCATCCCCTTAGAAGGCAGCTGCTTGGCCCCTCACAATCCCTATCATCGCCCCTTTATCACAACAGATTCGAACCCAAGCCCCGCCGGCCAGTGTTCAGTGTGTGTAAATTGCAAGGACTATTTGACAAACGTCGGTCAAAAGCACAGGACATGACACACAGTGGACCAAGGAGACGACCTGCTCTCTGCTCTGCACTGCTCTGCTTTGGATTTTTGTTTAGCACTCCTTATAACGGTTCCGCTTCACTCCATTCCATTCTTTTACCCTTTCCCGCACGTCCTCTCTCGCATCCTTACTTACTCAGTTTTGGCATCATTCGTCCCCCCTCCCAATCCCCCCTCTCTAACACTTCCCTACCGTGCTGCGTGGTGCACAGTTAATAAAAAATAATGTGCTTCAATGCGGTTTATTCAATTTTATGGTCGACTTTTCAAAAAGCCAGCACCACACAACGACCATTGGTTTGCAATGCGCTCACCTCCTTGTCCGTTGCCCCACTTTCCCCTACCCCACCTCTCACCATGCTACTGCTCATGCCCCTGCCACTCATCCTCATACTTTGCTTCATTCTTCGTGCACATCTTTGGCCTTTATTAAAAAGAAAATAGATTTTCCTTTTTTATTTTTTGCTTCACTTCAGAATGCCATGTGGGCGTGCCCGCTGTTGTGTGTGTGTCAGTCAGTGTGTGTATATTTTATATGATTCGGCACTCTCTCACACACACACACACACACACACACACACACACATACATACGCCAACGTAATACGTTGTTGGTCGCTGACGCTGGCCGCCTTTTTTGAATATTTATGAGTTTGCTTTTAAAATTATAGATGCAGAGGTCTGTTGAAAGCATGATCCAATGAAGGTGGTAAGAAATGGAGAAACGAGAGCGGGCAACAGTGAGTAAGAGAGCGAATGGGGGGGGAAGAAAGAAGAGGGCAATTGGTGAAGGGTTACGGGTTACGGGTTACGGTTTACGGTTTACGGGTTACGGGGTATGACGCTGCCAGCAAGCAAAGTTGCCCATATTGTCCACTTGCTACTGCGTGAGTGCGTGCGTGTTATGCCACATCAGGCCAGGGCAGGACTATATTGAATGTGCGTGTGTGTGAATATATATATATATACATGTATATATATAT
The DNA here is from genome assembly GCA_035044505.1 of Zaprionus lineosus. NCBI lineage: Eukaryota > Metazoa > Arthropoda > Insecta > Diptera > Drosophilidae > Zaprionus > Zaprionus lineosus. The sequence continues at coordinate 101,849 of JAWNNX010000689.1, read as the reverse complement.
ATATATATATATTTGCCTGCGTGTGTGTGTGTGTGTGGCAAGTGCACAAGACAATCTCACTTGAGCTATTTATCAATGCTGCAGAGTCTGAGGCATGATGGAATTTTAGATGGAGCTTTGTTATTGAAAGTTCTATGCAATCATAAATTTCGAAATAATTTTGTTATGAAAATTTAAAAAGGAATACCCCCAATATTAGTAGGGGTATTAAGAGATTTCAAAACAGGACATCAATATGAATGAAAATTCGCTTAAATTTTCAATAGAATATTTTTATTTCCTTGCAAACTCCTTCGCCTCCTCTGCCTCCTCTGCCTCCTCTGCCTCCTCTGCCTCCTCTGCCTCCTCTGCCTCCTCTGCCTCCTCTGCCTCCTCTGCCTCCTCTGCCTCCTCTACCTCCTCTGCCTTCTCTGCCTCTTCTGCTTCCTCTGTCTCCTCTGCCTCCTCTGTATCCTCTGCCCCTTTTGCTTCCTCTGCCGCCTCACCCACCACTCCGTCCCTCAATCTACGTGCTATTGTTTGATTTTTTACTGAAATTTCCTTGCTTTAAATGTCGAAACGTTCTTGTAACCCTCTGCTCACCAAATCCTTCAATTGTCCTGCGTAATAAAATGCAAATACTGCTATCCAATTTATGCTGCCAGACAATTTGGTGTGACGCTTAAAGCGTTTAATATTATGCTCTATGTATTTATTTGATGCGGCTTACACAATTGTACGTATGAGCCCTTGTATGGAGTGGGATTGATGAAGGGCCGAGTGTAGGAATAGGGGTACAAGTAGTGGTGGGGGCAGATGGATATGGATGTGGATGATGCAGCAGGGGTGCTGCACATGCGGTATACCGACCAAAACTCCAATTGCAATTGGAGTTTAACGTCAATAATTGCCTTCAATTACATTTATTTATTTGCACGCCCTTTGCCCAACACACACACACACACACAGTTGTTGATGAGTTGCATGTGTGAATGTGGATATGGAGATGAATGTGGTCGAGACCTGTGCACGGTGATGCTGATGATTACGATGATGCCTGCGCTGGACAGTCCTGGTCTGGTTTTGGCTGCTGGTGACCATGTCGATTGGTTTCACTTTGATTCGCATTTCATTTATGCATGTGACCTGAGCACGTCTACTATTTTATTTTATTTTGCTTTTGCTTTTGCTTTTACTTTTTTATTTGCTCGCATTTATATTTTTATATTTATTTTGGTGTTGCTTCTTTTGGGTTTGGTTGCCTTTGGTTTTTGTTGTTGTTGTGCTGCTTCCCCTGCTTTATTATGATTATCATGTTTTATTCAACAATTGATGCGCAAATTGGCAGTTGTCTGGATCATTTACAACTCTACACACGTGGACGAGGACAACAACAGGACACCAGTTGGCAAGTAGCCAGCAGCCAGCAGCCAGCAGCCAACAGCCAACAGCCAGACGCCTGTAGCCAGCAGCCTGTAGCCTGTAGCCTGTAGCGAGCAACCAATGAGCCAATGAGCCAATGAGCCAATGAGCCCAACAATTCGTTTCAAGAGTATAAATCATACGCAATGTATTCCCACAAACGCCTGCCTGCCACGAATGCGAGTGTGTGACGTTTCGGATTATTATTAACTTTTATTTATTTATTGAAGCAGGGCCGAAAGATGTCAATGCCGCATAAAAATAAATCCCTAAGTTCATTGGGCCCAGTAATTGGCCAGCTCGCCGACAGATTAAGCGATCAGAATCAAAACAAAGCTTCGGCCACACACCTTCGATTAGGTTGATTAACTTCCAAAAGCCTTAAGCCTGTCAATCATCCGGAACGAAACTCCAATTTATGATTCATCATCATGAAGGAAAAGTCAGTCCATTGATGCCTCGAATTGCTTTTCACTTAATTCATGGATGTTCAACTTAACTGCTTAGTTTTTCAATTACTTCAGCGATTAAAGGACGATTGAGAGCCCTTGAAGTTTGCCAACTCGAAAACTTGTAAGGATTCTATGATTGATAATTCGAAGTACTTCAATCGAACTTTGGCCAACATTTGGGTATTAACTGCTTCGCGAAATCAGAGAATTGAGGTTGAAATTGGAGTTGAGAATATCGTCGATTGATTTTCGACTGACCACGTATAGCGGCGGTGGCGGCGACGGCAACGGCGGCGACGGCGGCGTATGATTAATTTGAAATACAAACAACAAACGCAATTGACGAGAGGCTGGGTCCCCGTTGACCGCAGACGCTGCAGGACGATACGAAGGGTGCGGGCTGTTGTACGTGGTGGGCGTGGCAGCGCGTAAATTTGTAGAAAATACTTGATTTCCGTGCACGTAATTAAGTCCATTTGTATACCCCATACATTTATAACGTTACCTCACCCTCCCATCCGACACCCCATTCAATGAACCTCTCGCATTCTCCGCAGCGTTTGTTGCGCGGAAAGGATGAGGCATAAAGTTGCCTGCTGATAGCGGTAAACGGGAATCATGCAGTAAGCAGTGGGCAGTGAGCAGTGAGCAGAGAGGGGGGAACGGAAAGCGGGTGACAGCAAATGGAAAGCGGTAAGTATGCGTTGGGCAACGGGAAGTGGGCGGCGGAAGGCGGGCGGCGGGCGGCGTGAAGTGTGTGCGATGAGTGGATGGATGGCAGCGGGAGGGACGCATGCAATCGAAAGGCGACAATAAACTTATATGAAATTAATTGCGCATACTGCAGCAATCAGACGGACACTGGTCACTGTCTGTCGTCTGCTCGGGCGAGCTCATGCATTAATTAACAGTCAAGTGTCAGAGAGGCGGCTGCCGCCATCCGATGTGATGCACTCCCAGGCGATTGGCGATTGGTGATTGGTGATTGGCGATTGGCGATTGCCAGTCGATGGTTGCTGGTCAGAGGGGGGGTGTGGTAGTGGTTGGTAGCTGGTGGATGTTTGCTGGCTGGCGGCTGGTGACGGGGTATCACACTTTCAACTAATTAAATAGCTTTTGATTTTTGCAAGCATATTCGAAATTTTAACATTAAAGGCGGCGGTGCACGAATCGCGGGCGGAGCAGGCAATGCGGGAAGCGCGGGCAGGCGAAAGCAAGAGCAAGCTGGTTCTGCAGCAAACCACCAACATATGTTCAATATTTGCATAAATATTTTAATAAAAATTAAAAATGAATAGCAAGTGGCACAAATGGAAGCGGAAGAGGGACAAGCGGCAAGGACAGAAGCTGAAAACTGAACCAAAAGCATCACCCGCTTGGCCAGCTTCAAACTCGACAAACAACACCAACAACACCAACGACACCAAAAACAGCATCGGTTTGTCCAGACAGACCAAGCGCGCCCATTCAGATACATTTTTATTTTCTCCATTCTTTATTATTAAAAAACACAAGAAAGGCAAATTGATCGCAAGGATCCAGCCGAAACACCGAATACCCTTTACAACCATTGAAATCAGTACCAAAAATTAAAGCTGTCAACTTAAGGATCAAATTATTGAATCAGGGACAAGCGCATCACATTTTATGTTTGTTTTAAAATTTACACGGCTTGTCGAGCCCCTGCAAATACACACGGGCAGCTAAGAGTTTTTGAATATACAATTTTTAAAAAATTTGAAATTTTTCACATACGTCAAAAATTGGTAGATATGAAACCCGTTGAAAGGGTATGACGACCAAACCCAAAACCCAAACAGCGGCTGCTAACCGCAGAGCGTTGTAAAAATTTGCGCATCGATTTGTGGCCAGACGTTGAGAACAACGACGACGACGACGGTGGCGATGGTGATGGTGACGCGAACGACATTGGCAAAAGGTTTCATGGCGGAGCCACTAGGCACAGACCGGATGACCAGGGCCCAGGACAATGCCACGTCGCAACAATGCGAATATAAGGCAACGCCACCAAAGTCCAGCGGGAACAACGGGAGCAGCTCCAGCCGCCGCTGCTGCCATTACCGCCGTTGCAGCCTCATCATCATCATCATCCGCATTCGCATCCACATCCACATCCACATCCACATCCCCATCCTTATCAAGGGGCATCGCCATTGCCATTGCCATCCTTGCACCGTGGTACGAAAATGTAAATGATAAGCAATTGCACATAGCAACGCTTTGATTAGCGGCCAATTTAAATGCAATTGAGTTGCCACGCTTAAGCTACGGAAGGTGCACAGAAGGTGCCCACTTACATATCCCGAACACTAACGACCACTGCCTAATGCCCACGGTGCAATGGTCCAGCGCAGCATAGGCATGGACCCGGGCTGCAGTTTGTCAAGAGTGGACGACCGCACAAAGCCAAAAAAAAAGGAGCACAAAAAGCAAAACCAAACAAAAAAAATAGGATCCTACATAAAAATGGTAATGCGTGCCTATAGACAAAGGCAACGAGGGAAGTTCAAAGAGTTTAGCGCAGTGAAAAATATATAATTGACTTTTGAGTGGAAGTTGAAGAAAATTCACAATAATAAACAAAAATAAATGGAGAAATTAACAAATATAAAATTCAATTAAAGAAATGTACTAACATTTCATATCTGATAATAAATTATTATAAATAAAAAATTTTTACTTTTATCGTTATCTCATGTAAATATTTAACCTCTTGTCTTCTTAAATATATAACGTATTAAAGATATATTAATATTTTATTTAATTTGAAAATTAATATAATATTTAAATTATTAATTTAACTATATTTTATATATATTTTATTCAAAAAAAAAAAATATTTAATTAAGCTCCACAAAAAAAAAATGAAGAGAATAGAAAAAATATTTCCAGAAGTTTATATCGAACTGCGTACGAGTTGTATTCCTTATATGATTTCAAAGTTTTTGTTTTACTTCATAGGGCAAAAATATTGACAAAAAGAGATATTTCGATAATGCTGAATTTAAGAAATATCTAAATCAATGTTCCATATCATCGCAGCTAAAGCAACGCTTAAGCAATTCTTTTGTTGCATTGACTTACTTTCAGAAACTAACCGAACCGCCCTCTCGGCTAACTCCCTCACATAAATGCTGGCATATTTCTCGCAGTATGTGTTTGTAAATGTGTGTGTGGGAGTGAGTGCGAGTGTATGTTTTGGTGTGTTTGAGTGTGTGTGTGTGTGTGGGTTGTATTTGGTTGATGCCCGGAAAACCCAACGCGACGCGCCAGTTATTGTTTTGCCACTTCAGTTTCTATTGTTATTGTCAGGCGGCGGCGGTGGCATTGGTGGCAGTCACAGCAACGGCAACGGCAACAGCAACAACAGTGGCAAAGGCAGCAGGAGCAGCAGGAGCAGCAGCAGCAGCAGCAGCAGCAGCAGCAGCAGCAGCAGTAGCAGCAGCAGCACCAAAGGCGACTGATGGCAACGACTGATGGCAACGACTTCATATCCGTGTTGTTGTTGCGGGTGTTGCAGCTGCAGCAGCATTTATGCAATTTAATTTTGATTTAAGTACAAAATAGAATGGCAGCCCTTGTTGGAACTCTGTGTGGCAGCAGCAACACCCGCAACACCCACAACAACTACTACAATAACAACAACAACAACAACAACAAAAGCAACAACTAATTCTATTGACTTTGCTAATGACGAAATTAAGCGCATTTCGCGCTTGCAATACGTAAATGCGATGTGCGAGTGTTTTGGCCTTCATTGTGATTTTAATTAAGTCTATTTTAATGATGGCCACAAAAGCTTTTCAACTGACGTAAAATTTTAGCCTTTCATTTCCTTTCCATTCCTTTCGTTGTCCTTCCTCTCATTTCCCTTACTTAACTTCTTTCTACTTTTACTTCTACTTCTCTACACTTTTTTTTCCTTCAATTTTATATTTCTGTTTTGGTTTATGCGAAATATTTTGACAGATTGCGCGGTCCGCGTTGTCATTTTGCCGTTTTGTGTGTGTTTCAAGTGTAAATTTATGCAAATTACATCAATAAAAACATTCCGTCTTCGGTTTTTTGAACAGCCGGCCCCGTTATGATTTGGCCAAGATGGGCGGCCGCGTGTAGCTCATTTTCTATTAACAACTGCGTCCATAAAAACGAAAACGACAACAACAACAAGTACAACAACAATAACAATAATAACAACAACAACAACAACAATCAGAGAAACAACAACAGCAACGACGATGACATTGGCTTTGGTGCTGGCATTGGCGTTGGTAAAGGCAACGAAGCGTCCAAGCAGAAAACCAACTACGGGACAGGCTCATTTGCATGTCCACCCCCGAAAGAATCCTCTTTACCATTCTTTTCCCATTCCCCTTCCCTCGTTCCCTCGTTCCCATTCACCATTCCTCATTCCCCATCCCTATTCCAAGTCCTATGCCCATTCCCATGCCCTTCAAGCATCGCCCTCTGACCGGTCCCGTCATGAGCATTGAGCGTCGAGACGCTAACGTCGACGTTGGCATCAAAGTCACAGTCACCATGTGGTTACGTCTGTGACAGCGTCGAGACTGACGGGCAATCTGCCACAGTGGGTTGAATGTATGAAGAACACCTAACGAATTCGCTAAAAAAATATTTTTTTATTTTTTTGCTATTGTCATTGATTTTCGGTATAGCATTAATTGAATTTAAATAATTAAAATTCTTTCAAAAAAATTAAAAATATTCATTTAAGTTATCCAATTAGTTAACTGTTTATTCATTATTTAATTATTTATTAGTAATTTAATTATTTTCATACCAATTACACCATTAATTATATTACCCTAATATTTCATATAAAATGAAATTAACAGAATTGAAAATTGGTACACTTAATTTCTCTGTTAATAGTGCTGTTATATGATGTCATTTGCCACTTTATGCATTGGTATGTACAATGTTAATATCATGTTATCTATCTATATATATATATAATAAACATATAGATATGTCATCAGGAGAAGAAGGACTAATGTTTGTCTATGTTATATTACATTCTATTATGTTAAGCTTCTAAAATGTCAAAGTGTTCATTGTCTCTGTTAGTATTGTTCAACCTTTTCTGTTAAGTTATGTTTTGCTCTGTTATGTTAGAACGCAGTTATGTTAACTGCTTGGCTGTGTTGTGTTATTTTTATCTCAAATTCAATGCTCTGTTTTCTGCCGGCAAATTAGTAAAAAAATTTGAAAATATTCAATAAAAAAGACTGAGTCCGAAAATAACTGAGAATATTTTCGCATTTATGGAAACTGATACTTTCGTGTCACTGTGCAGCTGTCGCATCAAGTTTCGCTTTTGGGCACGTTTTGTCTTGGCCCTAATTCAAGCTTCACACAGAGGCTAATCAACGCCAGGCAACTTGGCCGGGAATCGTTAGACAGACCATAAACAGAGGGAAGAGCCGGGCAAAGGCGATGCGGGTGAAGACGGAGACGGAGACGGTGAAGCAGAAGGCTAGCAAGTGGCTAAAGATGGAGGAGATGGACACAGAGTCATGCAGAGTAAAACTGAGTAGGAGCGAAAGAAAACGGGTGCGGGTAAGAGAGAGAGAGAAAGAGAGAGAGAGAGAGAGAGAGAGAGAGAGAGAGAGTAAGGTGATGAAGGGGGAGTAAAAAAGATAGAGAGTTGGGGACAGTCGTTTTTCCAGATGGGGGCAAGTAGACCGCTAAATTTTATTTAATTTTTGTTTAGCTGCGAAAAGTGGCGTATAAAATTTACTTTGGCTTCGACGATGATGATGGCGACGTCGTCGCCAACGCCAACGCCAACGCCAACGCTAACGTCGACGTCGACGTCAATGTGGCCGTCAACGACAAAGACGAGGACATAAAATAATGGAAATTGCCAAATGTGACAGCCACAAAGCACAAAGCTGAGCAGGGGAGCGGGATTGGAAATGGGAACGGGAACGGGAACGGAAAGCGGTCTAAACCGGAGGATCGTATAATGCTCGTATAAATTTACAAAAATTCAACGTTAATGCGACTCGACGGCTGCTGCTGCAGCCGCAAATAGAATTAACTTTTCTTTTTCGTATTTCGTTTTTCGTTTTGCGTTGTTCGTTTTTTGATTTTCTTTTTTTTTTTTTATTCGCAATTTTTCTGAGTTTCTTCCACGTAATTTTTTTGAAATTTCTCCTTAGTAGACGTTTCTTTTGTGTTTTTTTATTTTTTTATATTATTTCATTGTATTTTTTGTATTTGTTGTATTTTTTATATTTTTTGTTGGACTTTGAAGCCGCTTCTTTGGCTGTTGGTAATCGCAGCACATTTAAGCGGGCAATTTGAAGTGCAATACCGAAACGTTGCAAAGTCCGAGTGAGGGCGAGACATGGGCTCGGGGCATGGGGTCGGTGGGTGGCGTAGATAAGAAACAGGAGGAGCAGCTGAAACGGCACTAAAATCTTCGCATATGAACCGGCGGCAACAGTTGCCAGGGCAGGGCACCAAATTGGCAGCACATTGGCGGCACTATGGCAAATGGCCATAATAAAAAAGCCGTTTGCTGCATTCTTATGCGCAACTTGGCGGCGAAATCAAAAACTGTACAAAAAAGCCAAAAGAAACAGCAACAAATACAAAAAATAAACGCCAAGCGGAGCAGCGAGAAACAAAAAAAAAGAAAAGGTAGTGGAAAACAACTGCAACACCAGCAGCTACTTAGAAAAGTTTGCGCTATCGACGCTGCCACCGCAAGGCATAAAGCAGGACCATCTCATCCTGATCCCAGCTACTAGTAGCGGTCGTAGTCGCAGTCGTAGTCCTGACCTGGGTCGTCTCTGGCAGTAAAATGGCCAAACGCATGGAAACAAACGAGCATTGAAATTGAATTTAACAGCAAACAGTTTTAAGTAGCGACCATGCGAGTAAGGAATGCCACGACTTGGGCGGTGGCAATGAGGGAGGGTGATGCTGGTCGGAGGGTGCATCCAATGCGGGGGGAAGTGTAAGGCCGGAGACCACACAGCTCATATATAAGATAAGGTGCGGGGGATGGGGAATGGGGCAATGGCAAGACGGCAACAACTTCAGTCTGCGGCGAACTTTGTATGCGCTAATGGAGATGGATGCGTTCAACTTAAGGCAACGCTGCGTATGCGTAATGCGGCATTCGAATGGTGATTTTTCAATATTACACATACGACATGTGGCTCAAGCAAGTAAAAGGTGGATAATAACTTATGTGCGATGTTAATGTCACATTTGCAGCGAAAGTTTTGTATGAGTTTCACTTCGATGAATGTCAGCCAAAAACTTTTCCATCGATTGTCGCTTGAGTCAACAAAATAATCGATTAAATTAAGAGTAATTATTGAAATAAAAATCTGACACATATATCTCACTATATAATTAATTAGAATTAATATAGCAATTTTTGATTTGACTTCACGAATTGAACTCCTTTTGACTTTAGTTGAACTCGTTTGCAGCTCACCTTAACGACGAATCCCAAGGGTATTGCGCAGCTAATGGACTCTACCTATCAATTGAAGGGCAAAGTACATTCCGGGCGCATATCAGCAACAGCATCATTTGCCATGTCTGCGACTTATCGCCCAATGAAATGTGCAGCAAAATAGATTTCAAAGCCATGCAACAACAACTATTACAAACAGAGAAGCTTAAGAAGGAGCAAAGAGGGAAGTTCAACTGAACGAGTCCTGCATACACTTCTTAAAAAAAGCTTTGGGAAAATTTGCGAAGTTATTGAAAACGGGTTCATAATTGAACAACGAAATAAATTGCTTTATTTCTATGGAACAAATTGAAAATACTCCCATTTCATTGATTGGAAATATTCCATTTTATAGATACATAAATATGTATATATGTATATACATTGATATTTTAATATATATTTCCGATAAATCATTATAAAACCACAACTTTGGCTAACAAGGTTCTTATTGATGACTGAGGCTTTGTACCCACTGTAAGTGTATTAAAAGTGCAACACCAATAACAGCAGCGCGAGGCAACAAAAGTACAAACAACAACAACAACAACAAATCGTACGGGCAAACACTGTAGAAAAGTGGAACGATAGGAGCTTATGTGGCGGATAATACAAGGGGATTTCATTATTTCGGCACTTACGAGCGAATAAGCACTAAGCAATTTGAACGACGGGGCAGCAAAGCATGGAAAATCCTTTGGGGTAATGACAACGACAGCAGTTATAGACTTTAAACCTAAACATAACGGCTGCAGCTAACCACGAAGAAGCCCAAGGAGAAGCAACAACAACAAGATGTAGGGAAACAACTACAACAACAATAGCAACAAGAGTTGAAGTAGCAGAAGCAGCGCCAAGTTCGAACAACGAGTAAATGAGCTGTCAAAGTTTTTAATGCAGCGACGGCAATGCTGGCGTTGCTGGCGGTGCTGGCGTTGCGGCTGCCAGCGACGGCAGCGCCACCAAATGGCAACGGGCACGAGCTAGACAAGTAAATCTTATTGTGCAGAAAATGGCAAATTTCCCCAGACGGCCAACAGCAGCCAACAGCCAACAGTGAGCAGGCAGGAGCAAGAAGGGGCGGCAGCGGTGGCGGTGGCGGTGGCGGCAGCAGCGACAACGAAGGCAGCGGCCGCAGCAACAGCAGCAGCAGCAGCAGCAGCAAGTCGAAGCCACCCGCTCAAAATGCGGGTGGTTTAGCTTCTGGATTGTAACAAGGGTCTGGGTTGGATACGGATGGGAGACTGAGAGGGTGTATGGGTAGCTTGGTGGCTGGGCGGCTGGGCGGTTGGGCGATAGATGTGACTGCAATAGCAGCGGGCACTTTGAAGTATTTTTCAGCATTGAGCAGACGTTTGATTGAGAATGTATTGTATAATTTCCCGAGCGTATTTAGTGTCAGCATCGAGACGCCAAAAAGCGCAATTCCAAACAACCAAACGACAACAGCAGCAGCAACAACAACAACATTGCCAACTCACAGGCGACAAGTAAACGAAGCGAAAATCGAACTTTAAAATTTAAGTGAATCCAAATAAATTTCCTGACAATCCCAAAAAAAAAATTAAAGGATTCTTAAAACAAGGACAAAGTCTGCAAACACATGCAATTGCCGTAGGGGTCAAAGTTCGTATGGGACTTAACACAATTATGAATTATTATCATCATATCTATAGATTTAATGTAGGACACATTTTCCAAGGAAAACTATGGAAACTTGTTAGATTTATCGATAATAAATATTTTCATAATTTTTATAGAATATTTTGAAAAATATATTTTTTTAAGTACATAAAATATTTAATTTTTAAAAAATAAATATTTTTTTTTAAATCTCTTCTTAATGACAATTGAATTCCTTTGGAAGTTCGCTCCGCACATGTTGAAATGAGCTTTGGATTTTGAAACGTTGTGGCGATTTAATCGAAAGCGATAAACGATAACTTATGTGCTCCTTTGTACAATTTAATAGCACTCCTGTTAATTTTGTCGCCTGAATCATAACACCTTTTACCCACCATCGCTGACCTGCGCATCTTGATTTTTGCTTTTTATGGCACAGAAAATAAAAAATAAACAAAAAGCAAATAAAACACATTCATCACTTGGGCACGACGCAAGTTGCGTTTCTCCAACCGCCACCGACGTCGCCGTTGCCATCTCCGACGCCAACACAAACGCCATTGCTGTCACTGTCGCCGTCGCACCACCATAGTCACCCTCCACCCCTTCCCCCTTCCCCATCATCGTTCCACCTTCCACCGTCCCCACCCATCGTCTGCCTGGCCGCTTGCTCGTTTGCTGCCTGCCATGTCACTTAATCAATTTCGCGTTAATCAGCCCAACGTCGCCGATGGCATCTTAAAGTAAACACGCAACATGAAAACGAGAAAATGCTACCCCTTATCTCAGACGCCATCTTTGAGATGCGTTTCCGTCACGCTGTACTCCACACACACACACACGCACGCACACATACAACAGTATGGCTTGGTGGCTCGTTGGCTCGTTCGTTCGCTTATTGCTATAATTTTTATGTCAAAATATAAATTAAATTTTTGCTTCACACGCGATTGTCGTTTTGATGTCACACATTCACACACACACGCGTACACACATGCATACACACGCACATACATAGTCACACAATGGTACACATACATGCCAAGTACACACCTCCTTCTCAGAGAGGAGATGTGGATAACTGGGAACTGAAAGCCTTTAGACTGACTGCCTCGGAGTCACACAGTCACGTCTCAAATGCCAGGCGAGCTGACACAGTTTGTTACTTTTCAGCAAACGGTTCCAGCGACGCCTGCAGCCGACGTTGACGATGTCGGCGGGTCCAAAAAGGTTGCCACATAGAAATTCACCCTTCAAAAGACTGGGACGTGTGTGGGTGGGGGGCAAGGTGGCAGGACGGCAAGGCGGCAAGGGGGCTTCTGTATGTGTGCTTGGCTGGATGAGATGCCATCATCATCGTCGTCGCGCACCTTGCGGTCTGCCATTTTAAGCAAAAAGTTCATTACTCATAAATGCTGCACATGGCAGAAGCAGAAGCAGTAGCAGCAGCAGCGCAAGCGGCAGCAATAGCAGCAGCAATAGCAGCAGCAGCAGCAGTAACAGCAGCAACAGGAACAGCAGCGACGACAGCAACACCAACAAAGGCAGCGGCAATACCGCTAACGCTGAGAACCTTCAGCGATTCCCATTAAAACAACAACAACAATCTAAGTGGTGGAAAGTGAGGGGAAAGGGGGCGTGGTTAGAAGGGTCGGGACATATGGAGGCGAAGTGTAGTAGGTGGGTGGCCTGTCAAGCGGTCGTATAAGCTCATCGTCAATTCGTTGGGTAGCAGAGGGGGGTAAGGCAAAAAGGGAACGAGAGAAAAAATAGAGAGAGGGTGGAGTGGTTGGGGTCTCAGACGTAGGGAGGGGTGAAAAAAGAAGGGGATTTCAGTTTCGCCTCGTTATAAGTAAAGAAATCTGCAGTGCGCTTTAAGTGTTATCGGCGACACGCACACCCAAAGCCATACCCATGTGCCACGCCCACAAAATGGAAGAACGTGAAGGACATTTTCATTTTATGACAGCGTTTGGCTGGAAATTTTTCGTAACCACCGAATGCTTCTACGTGTTTGCGGCTGAGTTCAAAGATTTATCAGCAATGACTTCGACGAGGCTGTCGTCGGTTCAGGCTCAGACCTGACACACTCCGTGTGATTGTGCATGTGAGTGTGTAAGTGAGTGTGCGGGTATTTGAACAGATTTAATACCCAAGCACACACACACACACACAACCACACGCGCACACACATACACACACATACTTCAACCGAGGGTAAGTATGTATGTGCAGAACTTTAAGTGCTGCCCATAAAAAGGTGACTTCTAATCCGGTGAGCAACAGCAAAAGTAAAAAAGAAATAACGCCACATACACATACACACACACGCGCATAGGGACATCCAGTCACACCCAAAAGGAACACCTACACCTACACACAAGCACTCACACACACTTGCACTAAAGTTCAAAAGAATTTGCCAACAGTATCCACAACTTGGAGCCTCTCTCTCGGTATGCAAAGTTAAAAGTTAAGAAGGCGCTCGCTTCGTTTGGCAGCCCATCATCAAAATGGCATCAAAAGTGCCAAAAGTGGAATTGCCAATTTGTGTTGCGTATGTGATGTTGATGCATGCCTCGGATATGCGATTATATTGAAGCAGGCAGTGAGTTAGACCTACAGTCAGTCCTTCACTCAGTCAGCCAGTCCGTTAGTCAGTCAGTCCGTCAGTCAGTCTGTCAGTCTGTCAGTTTGTCTGTCCGTTGGTCTCTCTGTCGGATGTGTGGCAATTGCAGTCAGCTAACGACAATGCAAAGAAAAACTGCTTGTAACCAACAAACTGGGAGAATAAGGAGTTAACTAGGAAACAGTTAAACATGCAACCGACTTTCATGCCACTCAATCGGAATCAAGGCAAGAAGTTTCATGACTCGTAACCCCCCGGAAGGTAAGTAAGCATTCAAGGAATCACACTATAAATAGTTCAGCAATTATGTCAAACTGCATAAAAGTGAATAAACCCAAGTAAACCCATTACAAGTCAAAGGCCTCAACGCGCCAACAACGGAACTCTTAATCATCAGTCATGGTGAGCATTCGGAAAGATAGTATTTACTGAATACCGGAAAATACTGTCAAACATCGCATAAAGTTAAATATAAATTTCATAAATCCAAGTAAGCCACAATACATTTAATACAAAAAAGGACATTTTCGTGTTGGATTAATTCTTGATTATACGGAATATACTTAAACGAATAGTATTACATATATATCATAATAACCTATAAAATATTATTTTAGATCAAAGGAACACCCATTCGTATAAGAAAGATTCTCCGAGAACCATGGACGTTATTCGCTAATCCTAAGAGTGCAGCAGACAGAATGCATTACCATGCAGTATTTAACATATAATAAATATACCACTTTATAACGTGTTTAATTCTATGCAAGTTCCATTACAAAATTAATTTTATTTAAGTAAATGAATGGATATACTTTCTATATGAATACTTATCTCACGTTATATACATAAACAAACAGTATCAAAAATCTACCAAAACATGGTATCAAAGAGTCCCAAAAGTTCCTTAGATCGCGATAACATTAAAAAATCTTTCATTTTAAGTTCTGAAAAGTTTGAATGAACGTAAATTTTCGAACTTTTTTTTGCTGCCCTAAACGAAAACCGCTCAAAAAACCTTTCTAAAAAACTTATTTCAATAAATTTTGAAATCGTTTAAGCCGATTTTTAAAAGGATTGTAAATTATACGGTCCAAGGGATTCAGTGTTATAACAATTCATCGCTCACCCCGCGGCCTTTCCCTTTCACTCGTTTGGGGCGATGTAATTTAAGTGAAATGTCTTTAAACTCACACAAAATGATTATTAAATTCCCATTTATAGGCCGCATAAAGCAAACCTTTATCATTTTGCAGACCGAAGAAATAAAATCAGACCCCAGAGCACACCAGGCAAACCTCAAGTCGAACTGCCAGTCCCCAACATCCAACATCCAATACCCTAACCCGAACCCGAACCCCTCAATCCCAACCCAAAGCCCAAATCCAGCCCAAGCAAAGGGCCGACCAAATGCCAAGCCATTCATCGGCTGGCACTTGTAGGCCAACAATTACTATTATATCGATGACTGGAGCGACTGGTGCTATTGGTGGGCTTCTCAATGGCATCGATAGCCTCTCAATGTTTGCCCAACTGGCGGCAATTTAACTTGACTCCGTCTGCCATTGCGGCTATTGTGCCAATTGCGATTCGAGTTGCTCGAGTTGCTCCAACTGCTCGAGTTTTGTACTCATAGCAATGGCAATCATTTCATTTCCCTTTTTAATATACGCTGCACAAGCACATTAGAGAGCGAACCGGAGTTGAATCAGGCCGAGTTCGAGTTCGAGTATGAGTGCTAGTGGCAGTATCAGAAGGGGCAAGGGAACGGCAATGGGAACGGGCAAGGGGGCGTCATTGAGAACGAGCACGAGGACGAGCAGAGGATTCAGATGGAAAGCAAAAGCAAAGCAAACCAAACCCAACCAAGCCAAGCCAAACCATTCCAAGCCAAGCCAAACCAAACCAAACCAAACCTAACCAAACCACGTGCCAGACGGCGATGATTCTAACATTGCCTGTAGACTGCGACTCCTCGAATGGAAGGTCCCCAGAATGTTCATGTTCATTCCCTGTGCAGTTTTTGGTTGAATGTTTGTATAAGTAGTCATTGGAGGCGTTCCTTCGTCCAACGTCCATCGTCTATCGTCCAACGTCCAAAGTCCAAAGTCCATCGTCCATAGTCTTTCTTTCGTCCTACATCCTTCGCCTATCGTTCATCGTCCATCGTCCGCTCTACTTGGTACTTCATTCAATGTTCGACGGCATTGCGACCGTCCTTTCCTTCCTAACTCGTATGCGAGTTTTGCTTCCGTTTCCGTTTACAGTGTTTGCAATTTTGCCTTTAGTATTAATGGGCTTAAATTGTATTGATGTGTAAACGCTGCTCGCCATACCAAAAACCTCTACCTCTACCTCTGCCTCGGCTCCCTGTCGCTATCTCCTCCTCGCCTCTTTCCCTAACTCTGTCTCTGCCTCTGTCTCTGCCACTGCCTCTGCCTCTGCCGCTGCCTCTAGCTTTGCCTCGACCAACTCGATTGGAAAGTCTACGAAAATTTTCACGCCGTACACGCGCTCGTTGCGCCGCCCCATAGCTAATTTTGCATGCAGCTCAGCGTTCAGTCCACTTTTCCCCCGCTACCATGGCCTCCCCCCACTCCACGCTCTGCACTACCAACATCTCTTCCCTTCTTCCGTTTCTATACTCAAATAACGTCTCCTCCTCACGAACATTTTTCTGATGTCCATCTGTCGGCTTTTTATTGAGCCTGTAGAACACCAACACTAACACCAACACCAACATCAGCTCCAACAACAACACACATACGCACATACACACATACACACAACAACAACAACAATAAAGGAAACTGTGAAAACGTTGCTTACAGCCCGCGGGAGGTAAAAACGCTTTGCACTCACATTGATTGCCTGGCGTAGTTTTATTTATGTTGTTGGTCAGTTTCAGTACACACATTCTACATATTTTCCTGTTTTTTTTTTTTATGTTTTTTCTGATTTTTTTTTTTGTAAATTTGTAGGCCACAAAGTGCATATTAAGCTGCAGCAGCAAAAAAAAAATCTAAAAAAAAGGCAAGTAAAAAAAAATAAAAAGCAAAAATAGTAACAGCGAAAAAAAAGGTAAGAAACTATGGAAAAAATTCCTTTTTTTCTCAAAGGGTCAGCAATGGGTTAAGAGCATAAGTGCAAGTCGGGTTAATAACCGAACGAGTCCTTAACGAGCCAACCGAATCAGTCAAATGAACCAGTCAAATGAACTGAACTCCCATCAAATCCAGCTTCCAGCCAAGCGATGCATTAATTTTAAAGTCATTTTCAACTACAGAATTTGTATTTACATTTCGATATTTATAAGGAAAATTTATCGCAATTGCAATTAATCGAATTATCGATAAATATCAAATTGTTCGACGGTGCATAAACTAATAGAAAACAATATTTTATTTTCCGCCACTCTTCAAGCATTAAATGGAATTCCGTTAAATATTTTTTAATTAAGAAAATACGAACAACAAATATTTCATATTTAAATTAAAAAATCGGCCTAAAGTTTTGAAAAAATATAAAATATTTGGAACTTATTTCGTATAAAATAAATTATTAAATCAAATATGTCAATATTAAAATATATAATTAAATTTATAATATTATTTAATTAGTTGTTAAAGTATTTTAAATTTTTGCCATTTTAGTTTAAAATTTTTCTTACTTAATTTAAGATTTATGTTTTACTGCCTTAAATTTTATACTGTTTTAATTTATTAAAAACAAAAATATATGAATTATTTAAATTGTAAACATTATTTGGATCAGTTGTTTGATAATCTGAAAATGGGATTATTTTATTTTTCTTGTATCAAATGTAGGAACATCCTAGAAGTAAGCTTGAGAGCTTGAAGAGCTCTTAAGAAGTTTTCAATATTTGAGTTAATTAAGAAGATTATAAAATTATAAAAATTTATATTACAAATTTCAATAAAAAAACCTAAGTTACACTTAAGCAGTGGCTGCTTCAGCTGCACTTTGCTGATAAAAACCAACAACAAATTGGAAACTACCCTCAGCCACAACAACAACAACTACATCAACAACTACAACAACAACGGCAACAAATGCCAGCTATAAATAACGGCGTTCCCAGCTGATAACCAACAGCGAACAAAATGAAGTCAACGTCTCGGGCAGTAAATAATTTTTGAAGTTGTTTGCCATCGTAGAGAGCCCGCTCCCCGCTTCCCGCTTCCGTAGCTCCACACTCTGTGTTCCATGCTCATCACTTCCAACTCCCCGATCCACACTTCCCACTTTCCATTCCTCAATGCCAACTTCCCATTCCACGCCCGTGCCCGCGCCCGCGCCCGCTCCATCTCCCGCTCTTTTGCTCCTTAAGCTAGTCCGTGCCACAGCTCTGACCATTGGGCCGCCCTTGCGTACTGGTTTGCACCTTCTCAGCAGACTACCCTTGGAAATGTAATTTTCCTCGACATTTTCCGGTTGGCAATCATATCGCGCCAATGCCAGACAACAACAATGAGAAAAGGGAAAACTGACCGGAGACGAAACTCTTGGGGACAGTGGGAAATGCCAACTTCAAGTGTGAAATGCGACGGCGTTTGATTTAAAGCAACAGCAGCAACAACAGCAGTAGTAGTAGCAGCAGCAGCAGCAGCAGCAGCAGCAGCAGCAGCAGCAACAGCAGAAGAAGCAAAAGCAGAAACAATAACAACAACAACAACTACAACAACAACAACTACAACGACGACGTTAACTTCGATGGACAGTTGAGGGCTCCAGTTGAGGTCATTATGGCGGAAGCGTTTATACTCGCCTCCTCGCTTATGGTTGCTGCTGTCGATGCTGTTATGAAATCAGCTTAACGAGATTGGAAATCAGTGGAAGGGAGTGAGCGATAGCGAGTGTCAGATTCCCAGAGTGCCAGAGTGCAGGAGTGCGAGCAAGAGGGCAGACGTGTGGCTATGTAATTCTTGGGTCCAAAGCTCTGTTCCCGTTCGCTCGGGGTTGCAATGCTTATTATAAGAAGGAACACCGGACCATTCGATCCATTAATGTGCGGCCAAGTCGAGTTGGTCAAACCAATTTGCAGGCATCAAATTAAAGCAACATCAAATGGAAGCACAAGTGCTGCACACACCTCCCCATTTCACTTTTACTTGTACGTTGCGACAACCATCGACCAGCAGCCAGCGACCAGCAACCCAGCCAGTCACACCCCCAACACCGCCCATCCCTTGGACCATTCGGTGTACTATGTCAAAAATTAAGCCACTAAAACTTTCCGCTGTGTTGCATTTTTCAACATAAAACCGAAGGCGTCAGCAACAAACAGTACAAAAAGTTCTATCAACTTTTGCGAAGGTCTTTGAAAATGATATTTGGGGAAACTTTGCTTTCTTTATTCTCTTACATTTCGTTTCTCCCCTCACGCGAAATCGCCCTTCCCCCTTGGAGGGCTCTTTCCGCATAATGGACAAGCAAATCGAGCGCATAATAACATCTCGTCCATAAGAAATACCTCTATTTTCGTACTTAAAATAAATAAATTAAAGTCTTATCGAGCACAAATATCAGAAACATTTCAAGATATCCTGAGAGGCAAAAAT
Organism: Zaprionus lineosus; assembly: GCA_035044505.1. NCBI lineage: Eukaryota > Metazoa > Arthropoda > Insecta > Diptera > Drosophilidae > Zaprionus > Zaprionus lineosus. The sequence goes on along the minus strand of JAWNNX010000689.1, from coordinate 82,643 downwards.
ATTTTCCTAGGAAAACCATTAGAAGAACCCAAGTAAATATTAAGAAAATTAAATTTCATACTTGAAACGTAATATTATATATATAAAGGTAGAAAAATATTTGAAGGTGCATTACAAACTCGTCATTTATAGATTAAAATTAAACACAGTTATCGAAGCTGCTCCACATATCAGGAGAATAATGACTGACTAACTAAATTATCCCCTTTTTAATTTAGGGCAGACGATGACAGAACTTAAAGCTTCGAATATGCCCGAAGGTGCATACAACATAACAACATTTTAAACATAAATTAAAATTATATTAAAAAATATTTTTTAATAAGTCTGACATTTAAGGCCAGAAAACAAGTAAATACCATTAAATAATAAATACATAATTTTCGATTATTTTTCGAAGTTAATAAAAGTTTCTTCTACGGTCATTGAATCCTTTTAAATTCGAAAACTCCCAACATTTCTTAGAAAGAGGTTGGGACTTTTCTAACTAACGAGATAAACCAAATGTGAAGGAATCATTAAGTTTTTATTGTTCAAGTATTTTAAAGAATATAAAAGTTTTTTTTTGAGAATAGTTTTATTTAATTTAACAATAAGAAGTATGCTTACAAATAACTTAATACTACATTTTTAGCATACTGAAACCAAAATATAAAAATAGAACTAAAGTGACGTATTATAAAGAATTTAAATTATGTCAAACTTAAAAAACTTAAAGCTTAGAATATTAATATAATATTATTTGTAATTAAAAGAACTTAAAAAGACTATAAATAATAATGTATATTAATGAATCCTGGTAAATGAGGCTGAAGTAGCAGCGATTAAATGTGAAAATCTACTTCAGTCCACCAAAAGATGGACTGGCTTAAGAAAACTTAAATAATAATGTTCTTCAAAATGATATGTACTTAAAAAGAGCCGATCAAAATATAAGAAATCAATAAGACAAAGAAGAAGAAAGTGATTTTTGCCATCAAGGAAAAATTATTCAGTTAAATCAATCGATCGTTTAAGCCGTTGTCTGTATTGCCTCTTAAGCGATCAATACGAAATGTTATTAAGTTTTTCATATTATTTTATGTGAAAAGCAAGAGAAAAAGGACAACAAAAACAAATCCTGAATGGCTGCTTGCCTTGACGCTGCTGTTTGTCTACTTGAAGTGCTCGATTCAAGGATGTTTCTCTCTGTCAGGCAGTCATATAGCCAGTGAGCAGGAACAAACAGTTTCATGGAGATTTTATTACAATACCGTTATCGAACGCATTAAAGCGTACTTTTTTCTATAACTCTTCACAGATTAAGAATCCAAGCCACCCACACATACATACGCTCGTACACACGTACCCACACTTGTCAGCCCTCCCCTCCCTACCCTTGCAGGCTGATACGCTCCTGCACCCTTTTAACAGCTGATGCATGCGTTATGCATGCAATCACATCTTTTTACCAGCATGCACTTTGCACGCCTCATGCATATGTACATACATATACAGATATACACATATATATAAATATATATATATATATATATATATATATATAAAGTATATACGTAAATTCCATTGTTTCCATCAATACCGATGCTACCGCCGCTCCTGCTTCTGCTCCTGCTGATGCACGCCAATAATTGATGATGAACAAATAAGATGGCTCCTTTCGGTTTGTGCTGCGGTGCCTGGCGATGGAGGAAGGAGTCTGAAACTGGTTGTGGGAACGGGGATATAGGCAGCGGCAAGGGTAGTGAATAAAGCTAGTGAGTAAAGGCGTAGCCAGGGAAGCGCAGTCGTCGACATATCGACGTGTGTCGACTGTTTGGTAATGCAATTCCATTCAGGCATGCGAGACAGCCAATCTATCCAATTCATATACACACACACAACACACGCACACAGACACATACATTCATCAGTATGCAGGAGATGAAAGCCGCCTCGTTCTCATCCTTGTTCCCGCTCCCATATCCATTCCCCTACACCCGCTGCAGTCCGACAAACAAAAGTTATATCTTTTAACCATTACGTTGGGTAGGCTTTTGCAAAAATTTTGGCAGACACGAACACACAAACACACAAAAACACAAACACACAAATGCACACACACACACACACAGTCAAAATGAATGTTAAGACACACATGCACAACGCATCAGGATTGCAGGATATGGTTACTGTTATTATTGGGTATACTCATGTGGAGGGTTTCATTACAACAGCGATCTGTTTACAGGGTATTCAAGGGAACGTAGTGCATTGAAGCAACCAAAAAGGATGCGAACATATAAAAAAGGTCCTTTCCTAGAAAAAGAGAATTCATTTTATTGAATAGAACAAATAAAAACGTACATTAAAAATAATAACCTTTTTTAAGAACAACTACTTTTTTTTTAATTAACAACTTAATTGTTCAACTACTCAAAATTTAAGAAATCCTTTAATATTTTTTATAACTCCCACAAAATTTGTTAATTTATATTTTACTTTTATAGAGTATCCAAGGTTCGTTGAAATTCTGTCAGATGTCAACATTTTCTTGTTATTGTTTTCATTGATGATTGTATCAAAGTGGCTACCTTATCCTTTGTTCCCCTTTGTCAGTTAATTGAAGTCCTTTTTGTATTTAATTCCCGTCTCTCTTATTTGCGTAATATGCGCATTCTTTTATTTTGCATTGTAAAGCTCTGCCCCGCCCATACCCTCTGGAGCGCCCCTCGTCGTCGTCGCATCATTAGCGCAATCATTTTAAAATATTATTAATACTTAATGTTCGTATGTACATATAAAATTTATAGCACGAGGCAAGCCAAATGAATTTCCTGCACAGACGATGGGAAAACCAGGACTGGGACCAGGACCGGGACCAGGACCGAGACCAGGACCAGGACCAGGACCAGGACCAGGACCGGGACCGGGACCAGAGTCAGGCCCAGAACCAGGACCAGAAGCAAAACCAGGACCAGAACCAGAACGAAGCACTTGCGACTGGTAACACGTGAAAGAAAAGCAGCAACGGAAAACGGAAAATTTACAGAATGCAACTAAAATAAAAATATAAGAAAAAAGTCTGCGCGTACAAACACACACACACACGCACACACAAGCACATACTGCTACACATACACAAACAGTTAAAAAAATTAAATAATCATAAAAAAATAAAATAAAAAAAAAGTATCCCAGACGACGTTCGTCAACGTCAAACAGCGATCGATAAATGCTTGCATGTGAATTATTTTAATGAGTTCCGTTTCGTTGGAAAAGAAAAATATGAACGATAAACTAAATACACCCAGATAAAAAACGAAGCCCCATATCACCCGCAATACTCAGAAGCAAGCCCCCAGCCCTTAGCCCCCAGCCCCTAGCCCTCAGTTCTTAATTCCCCCATCCCTCTCACTCATCCATCCGCTATACAATGGACAAATGTGGCCAAATGGGAGGGAATGGTTGAAGGAGCAAAGGAGAATGAGAAGTAAAAAGAATGCACAGCCATTTTTTAATGCACCAAAGCGGGTGTAGATGTGGGGAAGAAGGAGTGAAGAGCGAACGAAGAGCGAAGGAGGTTGAGCATAAGCAAAGGTTAAAACGAAGGCTGCCAAGCCAACAGCAACAACAACATTGAGAAGAAACATGAAGTACCCCCTCTGGCAGCGAGTTGGCAACGTTTTCAAATTAATAATCTCAATTCGAGTACAAATCTTAAATAGACAGAGTAAGACATACGTAAAGAGACAATAGAGGACGTTCCGAAGGGGGAGAGAAAGAAGGGAAGGCTAAGAGGCAGTTGTTGGGGTTGGAGTTGAGAGGTAAATACACAAATTACCGTAATGAAGGAACGAGATGAAGTTTTAAATTGGGGATTAACTAAAAATTGTGATGCATTCCAAATAGACGAGAATTCAGATTAAGCACAGACCAAGGATCAAAACAATGGAATCGAGTAAAGAACATGAAGTCTACAGGAAACGAAGAGATAATTAAGCCGATTCCAAAGCTCACGTAACAATGGAAAAGGCATTGCATTGGGAAAACAATGGAGAAAATACTCAACAATTTCTACTCACATTTCATATTTACCTGCAAAATTATTTCTTTTATGAGACGAAAAGTTCCCTACAGATCTGAGAGTTTGGAAATTTAATTTAATTTAAACTTATAAAGCAAATATTTCAAAAATTAGTATTAGGAATTAATGGGAAAGGATATTTGAACTAAGGATAACTAAGACCTAAGAAAAAAATTTTTTTTTAATATTAAAGCTTACGATAATATTTAAAGTATTAATGAATAGAATATGACGAAATTATTTTATTTATTAAATATTATTTATTAAAATGTGGCCATGGCTTAATTCAAAGTTTTGAATTTTCTTTTTAACTTTTCGTTGTATTTCGTTGAATGAAAAAATATTTAAAGAAATAAAAAAATAAATAAAATAAATATAGTTAATAAAAATGAAGTGTTCATTTTTGACAGGTTTTTAATTCAGTTTTTCATAAAATAATCCAATATATTATTAATTAAAAATTTAAAAAAAGAAAATTTTGATTTGTCACTTGATCATAAGTAAACTCAGCCTCATTTTGTAATTAACATATTAAATGAAAATTCAGTAAAAGAATTATTATTTAAATTCCATTTTTAAACTTATGACCTATATTTTATTTTATAGTCAAATGTGATCCTATAAAATTACATAAAATAGTAAATAATGTAGATATGATAAAAAAAAAAAAAAAAAAAATTGTGCTCTACTTCGAACGACTTGCAGGATCAATCCAAGAGGTGTATAAGGTACAAATTCTCAACGATGCAATTTCCAAGAGGAGGGTGCAAAATATTCTCTTTTGTTTTTAAAATTTAAAACATGGACATAAACCTGTCGTTTACCAACACTGTCGCCACTTTGATTCAGCCAAGCGATACAATCATCAATGGCAGAGCAGTTGCAACTTCATCAGAGCCACGAAACTGGCCAAAGTTCAAGGCGTGGTGTGCACACCTTTTGAAGCAGCAACCCAAAACGCAAAACAACCAAAGCCATTCAGCAATATCGCATTGCAGCCTGGCAACGAGCTAGTTTTTCCACATTTTCCTTTTTCCATTTTCATGTTGTTGTTGTTGTTGTTATTGTTGCTATTATTATAGTCATTGTTGTTGTTGTTGTTGGTGTTGGTGTTGTTCTGTGCAATGCACTATTCGCGGCAGCAGCAACACAACAACACAAAGAATCAAAGAAGGATAAAAGCGCGACAAACAAACAACAACAAAAAAAATTCAAAAAATATATAGCAATCGAGTGAGAAAGAGCGAGAGAGGAAGAGAAAAGAAAGAAAGTCGAAGCGCGGAGAAGCAAAGAGAAGCACCGAGCAAGAAGCAAAAGCTATACCCGTGACTCTATCTGTATCAATGGAGCTATAGCAATCTCAATTTCTTGCTGCCTGTCATGCTTTGCTTTATGTTGCCCGACATCGTTTCGTTGCTTTAGTTTGTTTCATTTTTGTTGTTATTGTCTCCTCTTTTTTGTTGCACACTTTTAGCGTCTCAATCAGATAGCGCAAACAGAGAGAAAGAAAATTGTTGAAGAGATGGCGGAAGGTATGGGAGGACAACAAAAGTTGTCAATTGACGCCAAGAGTTGACGCCAGAAACGAGCGACGAGGCGCATGAAATAGGAGAAAGGGCACAAAAAAATGAAGAAAAACACAAAAAAAAAAACACAAAAAAAAACCAAGCGAGGAGAATAAAAAAAATTAAATGAATCGAAATGAAAAAGGAAAAAGGGAAAAGCAAAGAAAAAAAGAAAAAGGGGAAAGGGAAAGGGACAAAAAACAAAAACGAAGGAGGTGCAAAATGCAATAACAGTTAAGTCATTGGCCCCAAAAAATTCTGGCAAAGAACCCAAAACGCCAACTCGCACACACGACGCGCTCATCGCTCAGTGCTCGGTACTCAATCCTCGATGCTTGATGCTCGCTGCTCGATACTCGATGCTCAATGTACTCGGTACTTCTTGCTAAGCGTTGGCTGATGGTCGGGTCGGACGGGTGTTTGGGCGCTTGAATGCTTGAATGCTCGGGTGCTGGCTGTTAGCTGTTAGCTGTTAGCTGTTGGGTGCAGGACGTTTCGAAGGATTTAAGCACGGCGATTCGACAATTCTGGGTAGCCCCTGGTAGACGGTTATAAATAACGCTTAATTGCAGCGCAATGTTTATAGCTACTGCCAGCTTTTGAGACGTTGTTGGAGGCCACGCCGGTCGACAAACGACAAACGACGGACAACAGACGACGGACAACGACGTAAGACAGACGACAGACGACAGACGACAGCAAATGAAGGACAAAGTGTAGGGAGGAGTGAAGTGAGGGACGCGCCACATTTTCAACGGAGGTCTTTCTGTGGAGGAGTCAAGCTTCGGATGAAGCAGAGATGTAGGGAGTCCAAGCGGTGGCTTGCAGTGGATGGGGCAAGCATTATGAGTAGTTAATTTACAGCAACAAAGTTGTTAACTGCTCAAACAGAAAGACGCCGCTGACAGCAGCTGCTCAGCAAGAGTCTGCGGCAATTTTCAGCTTCTAGTCCTGGCAAATTACCCAATTTTAAATTAACAAATTCCATTTCAACATTTTAATTAGGTTTTAAAAATTTCATGCGCCTGCCTTTACTTAGCAGTCCCGACAGCCAACCTCATGCCCCATACCCTCTTTCCTCCCCACCCACCCCTCCCTCCCATCCAGCAAGATCTCAACGTTCCTGTCTCCTTACCCTATCTCAACACACTACACTACAGCACACCGACCGAGCGAACGAACAAGCGGGCGACCAACCGACTTCCTCGAGAGCAGCTTGCGTATTAATATGCGCCATTTCCGTTTCCGATTAGCATAGCGCGCGCTAGCAAAGCGCTAGGCAAATGGCGCCCAAAATGGCGGCAGCTGCGCCACCAAAACACAGCACACAACAGGAAATGGCACAAAACTGTCTCTACGGCCAAGTAGCAAAGGGCTTCCCGTTACCGTTCCCGCTCATGTTCCCGCTCCCCTTCCGGCTCCATCTCTCTTGCTCTATATCTCTGTTAATGTGTGTATGTGTGTGTGTGTGTGTGTGTGTGTGTGTGTGTGTGTGTGTGTGTGTGTGCAAGTATATGCTGTGTTTACTGTAGGCAAATGTATTTCATTTTATTTTAATTTTCATCATCATTGCACGAAACTAGCACAGACAGTAACAACAGCAACAACAGGGAAAACAACAACAACAACAACAGTAACAACAAAAGCAGCAATGAGCAAACGAAAATTTTCACATTTAAAATCCAAAACGATAAAAAATATCAAATAAGACTGGTCAACGCTTTAAATAAACGAACAGGAAATGCCCTGAAATACAGAAGGAAGAAAGAGTCGGCAGCCTGCGATATGTGAAACTTCGAAGCTCAGAAAAGCAGACCTAATTTTATAATTCATGATATCAAAGTATGCAAAACAATAATTAATTATAAATAAAAATTATATATATTGTGTATAAACTAATCAAAATTAATAAAAAAAAATAAATATAAAAACTCAAGAAATACTCAATTTTAAAGGTATACCTCAGGAAAATGTGAGCTAAGGGAGCCCGAAGGATCTGTCAACAAGTATTTTCTACATTCACCAAACGAAACTCTACATAAAAAAATTATAAATTAAATAATTTCCAGATTATCCAAATTCAATGAAAAGATAGTTGCACGTAATATTAATTAAAGATTCAATTTAAAAAAATTGAAGCACTAAAAATTAAAAAATTCGTCAAGCTGCAATTTTATAGAAAATCTAACAGAACACAAAGGACTTTCTTAAGAAGGGGATTTATTGCTAATCAGCTTTAACGTTGCTCTCCCTAAGCTATTTAAAATAATTAATTTACATATTAACCAACGCCTTCACGTAGCTAATATGCCCGATTAGGTCAATTCATTGGTTACAGTGTATTATAAGGCTTGAGAGCGCTTCTCGCGATTCGCTTGTGCAAGAGCTGCAGTTAATTTGGTGCTTCAAATTTTAATGCCAGGCCAGGCCAGGGCAATGGGCAACAATAACAACAACAGCAAAGTTAAAAAAAAAAAACATTGAAAACGACCACGTTCAGCAAATGGTTGCCAGGACGACTCTGGGCGCCGTTTTATAGTCAGACGCAGGCCAAGCGACGTCGTCCAAAGTCTAAGCTGCTCCTGCTTCCTGCTATAGCCTCAGCTTGAGCTTCAGCTGCTGCGTCTCTGTCGCGTCTCTGCCCGTATCCGTCACCGTGCCCGATCTTGGTCCCTTTCCCACTTCTTCTTCCACTTCCATTTCCACTTCCACCTCTACTTCCACTTCCCCTACCCAATCACCTAATTCCGCGGACGTTCCCACTCCCATGAACATTCCCGCTTTAGACTCTGCTTCTACTTCAACTGTTCGCTTGTTGTTGTTGTTATCCTTGCTACTGTTGTTTTGCTGTTGTTGTTGCCGTACAGAGGCTCTTTTGCATAAAATTCTCACATTACGCATACGCCGCATTGTATTTACAGTTACTGAGCGTTTTATTTCCGTCCAACGGCGTGGCCTTTTTACTTTTTACCCCACATTCACATTCACATTCACGCTCGTGTTCGTATTCGTGTTTGTATTTGTGTTTGTTTTCGTTACTGTAACTGTAACTGTTACTGTTCCTGTTCCTGTTCCTGTTCTTCTCTTCTGCTCCTTGTTCTTATACTTGTTCGTGTGCTTTGGTTTGCTTTGCTGTTTTTGTGTTTGTTTTTATAGATTTTATGGCGTTGCTGTTGCTGTTGCTGTTGCTTTTGTTGTTACTGTTGCTTCTGCCGCCGTTGTTATTATTTAAAGCAACAAATATTTTCAACTTAATTAAACTTAAAACAGCCCTCGGATTCAGGATTCGAACATCTGCTGTTTCGCTCCTTAACTGCAATGCCATATAATTTTTGTGCATAAAATTCACGTTTAATGCCGCAAACTGTGTGCAACGCTTTTTATGGCGACTCGTCTTCGTCTCTTGCCTCTTTGCCACACATCCCACCGCTCCCCAGCCTCCAGTTTCCAGCCTCCAGTCTCCACTCCACTTCCGCTTCCCGTTCACCCCCCGCAAAACAAACATTTACCAAGCGCCATCAACCCATCACCCATCACCCATCAACCATCAAGAATAAACCCATCGCCCCCGCCATCTGTCCAAAACATTCCCACACTCAAACACACACAAACACACATATTCACTCACACATATTCCAAAACACACACATACATCACAAAGGTTTGTCGTAGGAACCTCTGCGCTCAATTTATGTCCCTGGGCAACAAAAATTTATTGTCAACTGATAAGCAGGCCGAGGCAAAGTAGCCCAAAGGCAGAAATGTATAAAAAAAAAAAAACAGGAAAAAGAAAAAAGTTTAGAAAAGTGGAAAATATAATCGACATGTAGGAGAAGAATCTATACACTTCCGGTATCAAATTTGAAAAATTTATAAGCTGCACAGGCAATTAAATCGTGACAGGTTTCGGTGCTGATAAAAATCTCTTAAGAAATTTAAAAATTTATTTTAAAAATTCCAATAAATTTAAGCAGCAGCGAAAGGATATTAAAAGGATAAATTTCTCAAATATAAGTCACTGTAAAGTACAACAAAATAAGTCTTAAATATTTCAGTATATAAATTATCTAAAAAATGTACGAAATTTTATAAACTTTAAAATTATATAAAGCAAATAAAATCAAAACTTACCAATATTTCACTTTTTCTCAACGCCAAAAAACATTTAAAACACAACAAAAAAAAAGAACCTAAAAATAAACAAAATAAATTTTAAAATCTTATAATAAATCATCTTATATAATATTATAATATTTAAATTACATAAATAAAAAAAAAAAAATAAATAAATAACAATTAATAAATTTAATTAAATCCTTTAATAAATATGCTAATAAATAAAAAATAAAATAGAAAATAAATAAAAATAAATTATTCAAGGACTGCCAAAATCATTCAAAAAGAGTCCAAAACTATTGAAAATGCTAAATAAGAGAAAAACTCATTCAATCTCTAATGAACCTAATGACAAACTGCGGATACCCTCACCATGTGGTTGGATTTAAATGAGAGTGCGAGAGCTGGAACTTTGGAACTGGATCATCAGTTTATTGATTTTGCTTTGGCACATAAATTTTGAACAGGGCAAAGGCAATAGCAAAGGCAAAGGAAAACTTTCGTCGTTGGGGCTGTCAATTTTCGGGCATTAGGTTTTTTATGCAAATGCATAAAAAGTGTCATGATTGCCGTGTTTGTGTTTGGCTCGGCAAGAAGGACATGCAGCCCGTGGACCCATGGCTGACCTCTTCAACGTCCAACCTCTCGAAGTGTCCTACATTCCATTTGTTTGCTTTCAGAGGTTTCCTTCCCTTTCCCTTTCCCTTTCCCACTCCCATTTCCTCTTTACCTCACCCCATTGCCTTTCACTTTTCTCTTTCTCTTATTCGTCTAGTTTTTCTGCTTTATTTTGTTTTTGGTTGGATACCATATTTGAGCATATGGCTGGATTTTCATAGGGTTGGAGTCCATCTGTGGCCTAATAATTGAAATGACTCCCCACGGGCGAAACGTCACCATTACCGGTAACTGTCACCTTCACCGTCACTCTCTCTCTCTCAATATCACCATCCTAGTCGCAGTCACAATCACACTTGCAATCACAATCGCAGTCACTTTCACTGTCACAATTACTTGCATCGTCATCGTCATTGTCATTCACTTAAGTCGTCCAACATTTGCCTGTTTTCATTCGTTTTACATTTGGATTTCCATAAATCTGCAAGCCACGTTATCTGAATCGAATATATATATATATATTTTTGTATAAATATATATCTGAATTTGAACCTAACGGCAGTTGCTATGCGAACTATTTAAAATGCATGGCAGGACTCGGGACACAAGTTTAGAGCTGCGAGATTAAAGACATAATTCCTTGTGACAGAAAATGTCCCAGACACCCAAAAAAAATGTCAATCAAAAGCTTCAAATGAATTTTCAAATTTGAGCTATGAGCTTTTGGGAAATTTTAAAATATGATTATTTACAATATAATTTATTTTAAAAAATTTTATATAATTAAATTAAATTAATTGCTTGATGATTATTATATTGAAGTATTTTATATTAATTGAAGAAATATTTTGCAATGTAAACTATTTACAAATTAAAGATTTGGGATATTTTAAAAGATTTGTTATTTTAAAAAAATAATATAAAAAAAATAAGTTTAAGGGAAGAAAATTAATAAAGTGCTGCATTTAATTTATCAAATAATAAAATAAAATAATACATAGTTTAATAAAAATATTTAAAACTAAGTAAGTTTAAAACAAACACAATATTATTTGAAAAATCTATTATTTAATTTTAAGTTTAATAAATATTATATATTATATAATTTATTATATTATATATTCAATTAATTGAAATATAATAATTCAGACTTACCGATATTCCACTTTACTTAAAAAAAAAAAAAAAACTAAAAAACCAAATAGAAAAAATAAAAAAGAAACCTGAAAAATAAATTAATAAAACGTTTAATAAAGTATAGAAATATTTGTGAAATTAAATTAATGGGATTAAACAAATACATTACATAAACAAATATATACATAAATTATAATTTGACTCATATAAATAAATCAATTTATAAATATTATATATATATATATATAAATCTGCTATAAGACTTTTTTTTTATACTGCCACCAAATGCTTAGGTTACTAAATTAAAGGAAAGTTTTATTAAATATAAATTATAAAATATACTCTTATATATAATATGAAACATTTAAAATGATCAAAGTTAATAAATATATTATTCATCGATTACAAATAATCGAAATCCTTAAGTTTACTTTCAAATTAATCTAATCAATTCCCAAAATTCAAATTACGCAGTAAATTTCTTATTATTTATGTTGCTTGTATTAAGCGGTATTCCATTAAGAATCATATTTATATATAAATATATTTTATATATATATATATATACATCCTTATGTGTGTAAGGATAAAATTAATATACCTTTCGAATATTTTGTAAGAGACGAACCATTTTTCATTTTCTGTTTCACACATAAAACATCCCCACACACGCCCCACTGCCGCCCAAACTACTCTCGCCCGGTCTGGAGGGACGTCTTGTCAACTGGTTTGAAAAATAGATTTTTACGGGCTTAGTTGCGCATCGCCAGCCACGACGCCCAAGACGACAGCGAAGAAGGTGGAGAGCTGAAGAGATGAGGAGGCGGAGAGTCGAAGAGTCGGACGAACGGCGATGGCATCGCTAGCATCGCTGGCATTGCCATCAACCAGGGACAGTATCGGCGGCGGCAACTGGAAGACGCCTGCCAAATCCCGCGGGCGTTCCCTTTTGTGTCTCACTCGCGTCATTTAAAAGACATTTGCCTGTCATTTTATGCCGTGTTTGGCACAGTTTTCTACGGCAAAACTTTTCGCTTGCCAACAATGTCTGTGGGCGGGATCGCCGATGAAGACGACGGCGGCAGCAGCAGCAGCAGCGCCTCAACATTTGGTGGCATTGGTGGCATTGGTGTCTTTGGTGGCATCTAGAACGGCAGCAGCAGGCGCACGTTAGGGATATGGCCATGGAATGACAGTGTCATTAGTTTGGCATTGGCAACACATTGCCAATACATTTGCAGCAGGTGCAGCAACACCAACACAATGACAACAGCAAAACAGCAAAGAATGCAATACGCTAAGGTTGACAACTCGCAGATATCCTGTAAGCAGATGTCACGTTCAAAGCAGCAGCAACGTGACAAGTAAATGTTTTCACATTCCAATTCGTTATAGTAGAATTCCTGTAGAATTAATCGAATACTGAACGAATATAACTAATCAAACCAATACTTCGATATACCCGCTCATACCCGACAATCGTTGGGTGTTCCTTGAATTACTTAGCGATCAAAACTGCCATTTTAGTCATTTAATTTGAGGTATGAATAACTTTCCATTGCGTAACTTTTATATTGATGCGTTATGACAATAATAATAATAATAATAATAATAATAATAAAAAAAAATGTAATAAAAGGTAGGTTAAAAGTTAGACAGCAACTCAGATAAAGACTAAGAGAGAGCGAAGAATGGCAGATTGACAAATGGAACTATCAACGGTTGAGTGACAAGTGAGTAAATAAATGTATATTTATAAGTAAATATGAAGACTGAGGGAAAAGATCAAATAATTGCATATATGATTATATAGATAAAATAAAGATATGTGTGTTCAAGAAGTAGAATAGATCAAAAAACAGACAGACGGATAAATCGATTGAAGCTTGAATAAGAACTCAAAATAAGTCGAATCAACAAAATAATATAAATAAAGATATATAAAAAATAAATATTAGGAAAATAATAGATGGATGGAAAAACTATAGATATATTGATGATATATAGATATTCTATAGATAAAAGATAAATGGTAGATAGATGATAGATGACTGTTAAATAGATTAAAAATGGATAAAAATAGATAACAGATAGGTGACTGATAGATGATAGATGGATTACAATAGATTATAGAAGTCTTATAGATAGATGGTAGACAAATGATAATGATTAAGAATAGGTACAAGATAAACACATAGTTGATATATAGATTAATGATATATATCTGAATATATAACACACAGATGGTAGTTAGATGATGGATAGATGATAGATTAATGGTAAATGGTAAACGGTAGTTGGATGAAAGATAGATGGTAAATAGTTTCAAAATATATAAAAATAGATGATAGATAAGTGACAGATAGATGATAGATGGATTAAAATAGATGATAGACAGCTTATAAATAGATGGTAGATAAATGATATGAATATAAATGATAAGGATTAAATATAGGTATAAGATATATGTTAGGTAGATAACAAATAGATGATATATAGATTAATTTTATATATATGTATATATATAACAGACAGATGGTAGTTGGATGATCGATAGATGATAGATTGATGATAGATAGATAAAAGATAAATGGTAGTTGGATGATAGATAGATGATAAATAGATTAAAAATATATAAAATAGATGACAGATAGATAAAAGATGGATTTTAATATATAATAGATAGCTCATAGATGAAAGTGGTTAAATATAGGTAAAGGATATATGTAAGGTAGATAACATATAGATTTTAGATAAATTAATTAAATATATAGATAACAGACAGATGACAGAATGATAAATAAATAGTAATTAATGATAGGTTGATAGTATATAGATGAAATATATATAAAATAGATGGTAGATAGATTATAAATCGATAATATAAAGATTATAGATAAATGAAATATAGATAGATGTTAAGTAGATTACATGTAGACGATAGATATATGAAAGATAGATTAAAAATATATATAAGACAGATGTTAGGTAGATAACAGATGGGTTACTAATAGGATGATACATAGATGGTAGATATATGATAGATAAATTATGGGTATATGAGTGATATATAGGTAAATAGACAGATTAAAGATGAAGCGATAGATGATAGATAGATGCTAGATAAATAAATAAATAGAGAGGTGACAGAAGGAAGACAGATAGATGATAAATAAATGACAAATAGATGACAGATAAATGATCATTAGCTAAAAAATAAATGATAAATGAATGATGGAAAATAGATGAAAGATAGGTGGAATGAAAGAAAGATAAAGAATGAAAGATAAATTATGGACACAAAGTGCATTTATGTATTAAGTTTTTCCTAGTTTGAAAGTGAAAACTCTTGAGCTTAGATTCTATTGCTATAAATATTCTTCTTTCTTCAATTTTTATGTTTAATAATTTTGAAATTTGCATTTCTCTAATTTGAAAATTGTTCTTTCGTTTTCTAAAACATTCATCATATTTACTTTTCGCCCCCGACGCCAACCATTCTCTTTCTTTACATTCACTTTTACAGGGTAGCCAGAGAAGCTATTTGGAGCGACGGGAAGAACGAAATAACTCCTTCTAATGATCAATAGGCATTCCGATGCTGGAAATTAGTTTAATTTAATTGCAAAATGCGCTCAGTGCGCGATTTGCCAAATGTATGCAAATTATAAAAGCCGTTCGGCTGCAGTTGGCGTTAATTTACCAAATCGAATTGCCAGGCATTAAGCTTTAATTAGCCTTGTGTGCGGGCGTATTTATATGCGTGTGTGTGTGTGCGTGGGCGTGCTGGTCTATTTATGTTGGTGTTTGTGTTGGTATTTGTGTTAGTATTTGAGCTGATGCCTGTGGAACAATGCAACTGCAAATCCTGGCACAAAAAGTTGCACATAATGCTAAATTTATTATAACCCATTTGTTCAATGCGGCTCAAGCGCAGCTCCAGCTCTATGGCTAATAGGGGATGGCGTAACGGGGGATTGGAGGAATGAGGTTGGGGGCTATAGCGGTTTCATGAGCTTTGGGAGCTTTGGCTATGGCTTGGGCTCTGGGTTCTGGGTTCTGGGCTCTGGGCTTTGAGTTTTGCTTTTGGCTTTGGCTTCTTCAAATGAACGCGAAATGCACGCGGCTAAACTTCAAAAGCGCAACAATGGGCCATTAGGAGCACTCTTGGGGTATCACAAGGGGTGATGCTAGAGAGCGGGGGTTTTTGTATGAGTTATAGAAGCTGTACTAGGGGAGATGTTTACTCGGGGGTGCAGGCCGAGAGTAATACGGCTTGTAAGAGTTCCTCAGGATCTATAGTTAAGGATTAGGGGAAAAAAGTCTTTCAGGCAGCTTCGTTGCATAACATAAAAGTTCTGTAAAGTGGCATTAACTTGAGCATCCACGCACACAGCAGCGTATACGCAATATTTGAGCAACAAGACGCATGAAAGGAACGCAAAAGGAAAAAAATATTTTATAAAAATATGGAAAAACAAAAAAAAAATGTGAAAAACTCTACATAGTCATATGGTGCTTTTAAAGTCAAACGCACAAAACAATTGCAGATCTTAAAGTGAAAATTTGCTCTCAAAAAACATAATAAATAAATAAAAATTTAATTAATTAGAAACTGTAAGCCGATAAAATACTTTATATAACCAATTCATAGAACAACTACAGTAAAAATCCCAACATCAACCAAAAATCATCAGTACCAACGCTCGAAATACTTTGAGCAATAATAAAACTTGAACAGAGTTCGGCAAACCCCTCAGAAAGTTAAGTGTTATATTCAGATATGTGGACAAAACGCTTGTGGCCCTAGTGCCTAAAAAATTTTATTTAAAGAGAGAAACACGCAGAGAGCCTAACCACAATTCTAACCACCTTAAGTACGCATTCCCCTGAATTTTTAACTGAGATTCACATGACTCGAGCTCGGAAAGCGACCACCTACGTTGCATAATAAAGTTTCACTGCATGTATGTGTATGTGTGTGTGTGTGTGTTTTGATAGGTGTATTTAAATGTAGTTCACGTGTTTATATTTAACTATGCCATTGCTTCAAACACTTAGATATACACATACGCTGCAACAACACATTTATACAGAAATGCACCCACACATGTCCATACATCTATATATATATATGTATATATGTACCTATAAGCCCATACATTTATATACACACACACGCACAACTAACACTCAAACAGCTTTTCATTTACGCAATTTTTTCCCATTAAAAAGTATATTGAATTTTTTATGGAGAACTTTTCTAAAAATTGTATTTAATATCAAATAAAAAAAACTCAGGTACAGTGTTACTTAAGGATGTTGGAAAGTTATGTTATGTTTAGTTTCTCAAAACTAGAAATTACACATTTTAAATTTGATGTGTGCTTAATTCATAGGAAAGGTTGGGCATTTAAAAGTGACCTAGAAGCTTTTTTAATATATATTATTTATATAATTAAATATTTAATTAATTAAGAAAAATATGAAACCGAAGCTCAATTATAAACTTGATCTATGAAAACAACTTCTGCTTGAATCAAATTCCTTATTGAATTCCACAGAATCGAAAGGATACTTAAACTCAGCAGGTGGATAATTGCAGATGACGATTTAAATATCTGAGAAAGATTATCCTCATCATCTATGCCATTAACAGCGCCAACACGTGGAATTTATTTCGTAAAAGAGCAACAGGAATACAACAAGAGGGCAATCAGTCAGCGATTATGTCCTTGGCACCATTGTATTTCTGTATCAATGCCCGATGCATCGCGTCAGGTGAAATGTCAGAGGAATTTCCACGGAAATTTCTACTGCAACAACAATCGGGTGATGGTATTGCAAAGGCGTTTTCATTGACTGACAAACCGACTATATCCTGCGCAGCGAAATTCAATTTATAAGGACAATATGATGACGGTTGATTTTCTTGACCAGAAAATACCCTAGACGAAACTTCAAATTGAATTGGTTTGAAGTGAAAATAGAATTCAATTTCATCGAAATTCATTATTTGAGTCTTTAGTGTACCGCAGAATGTCATGTTAACATAACATAACATAATAGCGGCATAACAGTGTCTGACAATAACAGAGCTGTTTTCAGAAATGAACGCTTGTCAATACTCTGAATCGAATAAGAATAAAATTTATAACAATTGATTGCGTTTGTTCTTTAATAATATTTATGATATTTGCCTCAAAAATTGCAAAAATTGTAAAGCATTTTTTTTCAGTGTAGAATATTGTTATTTTCCTTTTACTGTTATGAGCGTTTAAGCAAAACTTTGCACTTTCGAAAAATATAAAAAAATATATATAAAAAACGAAAATAAAAAAAAATAGCGAAAAACGTTCGTTGGGTAAGCATAAAATTATTATCAGCCCGCGCAAGGACACACCAGGACGAACAGTAACAATAACAGCAACAGCAACAGCAACAGCAACAGCAACAGCAACAACAACAGCAGCAACATGAACAACGTTCACAACAACACAACAACAACAACAACAACAGAAGCGCACGCAATGTTGTAGAACAAATATAAAGTTTTCACTTATTTTTTTCATTTTTGTTTTTGTTTTTGTTTTGGTTCCGCTTTTTTTTTTGTTCATTCCATGGACGCCTGTGTTTTTTGTTGCTTTCCACCAGACATTTTTCGGACGCAGCTTTGCATGGCGACGTTGTTAAATGAACCGAGAGAAAAATTATCCGAAAAATACCAAATAAAAAAGCAGACCAACCGACGCACAACCAAAAATAAAAAATTCATATCAAGAAGAAGTCCTTTCCGTCAAGGATGCCGAACACTTAATGCTCTATGAAAGTCGTTACATTTGCGTAAATTATGGCATCTCTTCATTCGCAAAAAGTTTTACAATTTTATTTAAATAAAATAATAATAATAAAAGCTGAACTTGCATTTTTCAAGAGTTTCGATTTTCAAAAAAAAACAAATTCTCTGAAATCAGATATGAGGGGTTTAAATACCAAAGAATAAATAATATAGAAATTCAAATAATATTATAGAATGTAAAATAAAATATTATAAATAATATTGAAAACTTTTTTTTTTTAAATAAAAAAACAATAAAAAATACTTAAAAAAATTTTAACTATTTTTAATATCTTTTCCATTAAATTTTCAATGAAAATCAAGCGGATCAGTGAATTAAGAGAAAAATCTTTATAAAAAAATCTATTTTATTAAATTAAAAGCAAGGTTATATTAATATTTAAATAGATTTTAAAAATTAAATAATTTATATAAATTAAATAAATTGAAATCTCAGACTTAAACATTTTCTTTAGCAAAGTAAACAAAGCTTAACAATTCAATGCATAAAAAGTAAAAATGATAAAAAATAAATATAAAATATTCTTTATAATTTTAAAAATGTTCTAAAGTTTGAAATTGTTTTTTTTTTACATGCAGTGAATTTAAGATCTTAATCAGAGAATTTGAAAGAGAAATTGAATTGTTAACTGTTAATTCAAATTATAAAGCGAACAAATTAAAACAAATAAATAATTTTTGAAAAAATCAGCATAGAAATAAATAAAGCAACAAAATAAATTAGATGAAATTTGTAAAAAATAAACAAAATCAATTCCTCAGCTCATATCCTGCATATCCTTTTTCGTAGAACCGAAAATTTGCATTGGTCGAATTTGCACCTTAGACTTTTCGATACTCTTTGGTTTCTATAGAGTATCGCGATAAATGCGTGTTTAAAAGCAGTCGGCAAAGTTGAGCGTTAAAAAACATTTCAACACTTCGCGCACATGGTGTCCCAACAACTAGTCAGCCTACAACAACAGCAACAACAAAAAACAGTAGCTAAAACAACAGTACAAACAACAACCACAGATATAGCGACACATGACCAAAAGCGTGGGGCAACCACAATGGCAACAAAAACCAAAAAATAAAAAAAAAATAAAAAAAAAAATAAGAAAAACAAAAAAAAAAAAACAGAAAAATAAGCAAAAAAATTAAGCACATCTGAAAGTACAGCAAACTGTTTGGCGGTGCTTATTTTTTATGACTGCTCCCTCGGTTCGGTGCCGGACAGGACCGACTGCTCCTGTCCGGTCCCATCCAGACCGGGATCGGGTCGGGAGCAACTGGAGGTTCACGTCCGTTTTCTCGTCCTTGTTCGCATCATTTTGCAGTAATTTTCATAAATTGCGTCCCCGACTATTAGCGTTACTTCTAACGCCGCGTTGAAAGCATTAAAAAGGGACATTTTTTCCATTTTTTGGTTGACAAAAGACAACAACTCAGAAACAACAACAACAACAACAAGAGTAATAGCCAAGAATGAGACAAAACTTTACTTAGATCAAAGATAAAATCGCGCAGAAAACATAAAACAAGAGCATCAAAAACAACACAAACAACAAGAGGGATACGAACAACAACAACAACAACAACAAAAACAGCAACAATAATAACAACAAGTGCAGTAGCAACAAGAAGAGCAACTGAAGAAAAAGCAAACAACCTTTAGATAGACGTAAGATGATAGCGAAATAAATTTATTTATCATGCAAATGTGACAAACCAGGCAAACACACAAGTCGAGAACACAACTGACAGACCGACAGGCTGACAGACTGACACCCCGACAGGCCGACAGACCGACAGTTGAGCATTCCCACTGTCAGTTATGCATTCATTCATGCATTATAGTCCAGAAAGGGGGACTGAGAAGTCAAGAGGCAGGACGAAGAGGCTACCCGGAACGGGGACGGAGATGCAAACGGACGGAGTAGAAAGTCAGTTGAAGCGTGATTCGAACCGCGAGAGGCTGAATATATCAAAATATTTCGCTTGTTAACTTTTTAAACAGATCCAAGAATGCGAAGAACATATTAGTGACACACAGATACTCGACTAGCGCATACCCAACAATCGGGTGTAAGGAACAACCAAGAACAGATGATCTCCAAATTCATTAATACTTTTAAAGATGCATTTTCAAGGTATAAAAAAAGCTTGAATAAATAAACTTTATATAAATTAATTAAAAATATTGATTATATAATTAATTATAAATATTATTTATTTAATATTAAATATTAAATATGATATATTGCTTATTTTTTGTAGTAATCGACTTGCTCTTTGAATCAAATTCTAACAACAAACTAACTGTAGGTCTTTTCTCATTTCTCATTTTTTATTTATTATCCTTAAATACCCTTCATAATTCGCCCTACCAACAGAGGGTAGCACGCACCCCACCCACAAGGCAAATGTTGAAATGTGGAGCACACGAACGACTCCACGAACTGAAAGTAAAAGCGCTGGCAAACTGAAGACTTGCCAGTTGCAGGTTGCAAGTAACAAGTTGAAACTAAGGCAGCGGTTGGGGCAGCAGTTGAACCAGGACTTCAAGTCGAAGTCAAAGTCGGACTCGGTGTATGAGTTGGGAGTCCAAGGAGCTGAAGCTCGAGCTAAAGCTGATGTTGATGCTGATGCTGATGGTGATGGTGATGGTGATTCTGATGCTGATGCTGAAGCTGACGCTGAAGTTGCATGTTGCATGTAGTTGCCCACTGCCAGCGGTTCTCAGACGGAGCTGCAGCTCGGGTGCAGTTTAAATTGAAACCCAGAAGGGAAAAACAAACTGGAATATTTAATGCGTTATGCAAAAATGCGTTTGCCGTTTGCAGTTCGCCGCTTGTAGCTCGCAGTTTGTAGTTCGCAGCACGCAGCTCGCAGCTCGCTGGTTGCAGTCGCCATTCGCCGTTCACCATTCACCGTTCACCGCTTACCGTTCACCATTCAACGTTCACTGTTCGTTAGGGAGTTGAAGGCGGCAGTGGCAAGTGGCAAGTGGCAAGCGGCAGCAATACGTTTAAAATAACAGCAGTCCCTACAAAAGCAACAATAAGGCAACAGAAGCAACAACAATAGAAACGCGAAGAGCAACAACTTAATAGCAAACGCGACTGTCACCGAGGGGGATAAGAGAAGTTACTACAAGCTTAGCAGATCAGCTGTCTGCGCCTTCAAAGAAACACAGATTACAAATGGAGATGTATGAAATTCTATACTTAAATGCAATTTTATTAAAATATTATAATAAATACGGAATTTAATGGTTCTTAAATGAATTTAAAAGTAAAACGTTCTTTTAACAGCTTTAAAAAAATTCGTGCTTTTGCCTTATTTTTAAAACTAAATTTAAAGTAATTTTTAAATGGAAAACCAAAATGTTCCTTTAATAAAAATTTATTAGATTATGTATATTAAGTCGATATATTTTTTAGTTAATACAAAGCCGATTTTTAAGTTTTAAAATTATTTCAAGCATATGTTGGAATTCTCAAAACCATTTTTTTTTTATATTAAACCGATTCAATATTAGATTTTCAAATTATTTTTTATTGCTTAGTCAATTTTTCATATAAGGAAAATTTTATTAAATAATAACTTTGTAATAATTAATATTTATATTCAAAAAAATCATATAAAACTTGATTTGTACACATAAGTTCGACTTATTTCAAAAACTTTTCATACGTCCCTCTTAGAAATTGCATGGGGCTGTCATAGTTTCGGCAGTTCTATCAGTCACTTTCGCGCCTGTTTCCTATCCCACATTCAGTCAATTCTATCCTTCACCCTCTTCGCTTTTTCATATATCCCTAGCTCCCATGACGAACTGCAAATGCCCTTCGATATTCCCCGGACTATTGAAAATCCTACAACTGAATTTGTATAAAGTACATAAAATTGAACATTGATATTTCAATTTTAGCTTTAATACTGGAATTTTATAAAGCTAAGGCTTCATGTATAGAAACAAGTCTATTGGGTAGGGTATTCGAAGTCGGCTTTTTTAAATCTTTATCAGCTGAAACAACATCAAGTAGAACAACAGACAGAAAATCACGAGGGACTCGGAACTCGTCGAACAATGAAACAAACACAAATACACACATGCAGTTTTAACTTCCTTTCTCTCTTTCACACACGTTTTCTCTCTATTTTCCTTTCTTTCCCTGTCTCTCTGTCCACACACACACACACACACACACACACACACACACACACACAAACAATCACTTCCACTCCTCATCTCTAGGTCCTTACTCGGCATGCATTAATATTGCACATGCAAAATTGGAAATAACTGATGGATGCCGTCAAAAAATGCTGCTACTGCCGCTGCCGCTGCTGCTGCTGCTGCTGCTGCTGCTGCTGCTGCTGATGCTGCTGATGCCGATGTCGATGCCGATGCCCCGCCATCCCCAAGCTAAATCCAGTCTCGTCCCCGCTCATTGGACTGATTCCAGCGTCACGCACACGGCGACATTTGAGAAAGAAGAAATAAAAAGCACACACACGTCCGCACACTGCAGTTGTGCAATGGCTGTATGGTTGTATGAGTGGGAAAACGGAAGAGTGAGGGCATGAGGATGCGGGGATGCGGGGGCGTAGCAAGTAGTGCATTCCTGACATTAATAAATCGATGTATGAAATTCCTGCCGCTAGCCACGCTACCTTCCTCCCCAAACCACCAGCTCCCCTGACATTCCCCTGCGGCTCGATTGCTGCAAAAGCCTGCGGGTCACTTTAGGCCACCCATTTGACAAAAGCATGCCACAACACACACAAGTGTGCACACCCAAACACATACTATATACAGTTGCAACACAAGCAAACTCATACACTCACACACACACACATACACAAACAGTCAAGCTGGCACTTTACTACACACACACACACACACACACACATGCATTTTTAATTAATTTCATGCAATTTGTACGAGCCGAGGTCGGCAACAGAGGTAGAATGTAAGGAGATGGGAAAAAGGGTGAATTGCCTGCAACGGGCAGGGGAATGGGGGAAGGCAACGCTCTGCAATTTGCCAGGGTTAAGCCGATAAGTGCATTTTTAATGTCACCCAATGAATTTTCTATTACATTTTAATTTAAAATAACAAAAACAAAAAAAAAATTAAAAGTAAAAAAATAGTCAAATAAAAGCAAAATAAAAAAAGCAGCGAGTCAGCTGCAGAATAATAAAAGAGAGCCAGGAGAGAGAGACAGAGAGAGTGAGAGAGAGAGAGAGAGAGAGAGAGAGAGAGAGAGAGAGAGAGAGAGAGAGAGAGAAAAGGAGTGAATGAGATGAATAAAAAGAATGGCAGACGTTCTCGTTTTTTGTTCAAAGTAATTTGATTAAAGATTTAGATTAATCGTTTTATGGAGATTTAATGGCATATAAATCTCTTTTACGACGCTCTCCACACAACTGCAAATCAATCATGTTCCGAGCTTCTTTCGATTTTTATGTCGATGGGCGCGCACTCCCGCTCCTCCCCGCAAATAGCGGCAGCAGCAGCACCAGCGGCAGCACAAAAAACTATCAATTAGGCTAATGGACGGGGAACTACTATGTAATATAACTAATAAAGGGCGACGAATAGTTTTTTTTGTCAATGAACGTCGAATGTCTAATGGATTGCCTGGACATACGGGATTCTAGTATCCTGTAAATTTCTGTATTCAGACAAAGCTAGCGATTATGTGTTCAAATGAATCAGGATTCAAATGTAGATAGGATCAATAATTGATATTGCTCTATGTAGCTTTTAGCGAAATCCCTGAGTTCTCAAACACAGGATTAGGATAAAAAGATGAAAAATTCAAAACTAGAGAAAAAAAACTAATATATCTTACAAGTATAATTTTTAAAAATTGTACATTTTTAATTAAATATAATTAATGTAATTAATATGAAAAAAATAGAAATTCTACTCTTTTATAAAAAAATGATTTCCTCAAAAAAACTAATTATTAGATCGTAAATTAAAAAGTTTAAGGATATTTTTTTGGAACTAAATAATATTGAATGTGAAAATTTTTATTTTTTTATTTATGTTAATATTACTTATACATATTTATTTTATAACTATTTAATAAATATTTAATATTTTTTTTTGCATATACAATAACTTTGACAAAAACTTTATATTAAATATTTGTTTTCTATTTATATTTTTTTTTGTTGAGGGCCGAAATATTTATAATATTAATAAATGACTTTAATTTTATTTTACTTTTTAATCTTTAAACAATTATTAAAATGTATTATTTTTAGCTCGATCTAAAATAAATTAACTTTAAATATAATAATATAATTTTTACTAATTTAAAAAATTCTTGATATTAAATACTTTCCTATTTTAAACTTATTTTATTTTACTTTTAAATTATTAAATTAAGTGATAGGAAATGAAAACGGACACAAAGATAATAGTTTCAACTTCTATTAACCTTAAACCATCCATAAAACGAAACTAATAAAAAACCTGGCAAAAATTATATAAAAAAAATTATTTAATTTACTGCTTTGAACTTTGCTCTAAAATTGTTAGCAATATGAACACAATACGTATTATTTAATTATTATGCATTTTTGAATTAATAAAAAGAATTCAAGCGTAAAACATGCTAAAAAATGTAATTGTCACGGTTGAGAAATGACGAATTTTTCAGGGGCTATTGGAGCTCAAATAAATGTTTAATTTTATTATTATAAATCTAATTTATTCACAGCTTGTAGTTACTTGGCTATAAATTAAATAATACTATTAAACTTAACATTTCAAAGAACATTTAAAGATATGATTATTTAATCGATGAGGCATTCGACATTTAAGGAAAGGGAAATTTCAATAAATAGAATTACTATTAGTTAATAGTTATTAATAATATACTATTAATAATATATTATTTATGCATTTTTAATTAAAAATTAAAGAAATCATTATTCAAGTAACAACTGACATTTATATACCTTTTAACTACTTTTACCAAAAATTAATAAATGCAAGTTAAAAAATAAAATCGGATTTAAATTAAAATAAATATATATTGATTGTAAGATTAAAATATATATATAAGAAAGATTAAAATAAATAAAAGAAAAATATCCTTAATAATCTTAAACTCTCATCTTCTTAAACTCTCATAATAAAATGGAAAAGCAACAACAATATCCTTAGAGGCTCAAAGGTTAAAGGTTACATGCTCAGAAGTTCATTTTAATCTGCTTGACGAATCAATAATAATTGATGAATTATCCTCCAATGAGCTTAGAACAAGAATCCGCACTCAAATCATCATAATTATTTAAGCAACAATATTAAAAATAAAACAGATATTACATTGATAATTTTATATGATTTCGACAATCAACGTCTGGAATTAAATAAAAACTTTTTATATAAAATCTTTCTTGTTTTTTGGGATGGGAGAAAGTAATCAGCGCCGTCAGTGCGACGTCCTTGGAAGGGAACCAGAGATTCCTTATGACATTTAAGTCGTAACAGAAGTTCCTGCAGAATTGATGAAATCTTTTCCAATGGAAAAGGAATCAGCGGCGGGCAATTGACTGGGGAATCCCTTATTTAAATTAGTAAATTACTGAAATTGGAATTCTATTAAATCTCCTAACTCTCAACAACGAATCAAATTGATGGATTGTATCTCTGTCTATCTTCGTATGTGTGTGTGTGTGTGTGTGTGTGTGTGTGTGTGTGTGTGTGTGTATATATGTAGAAGCATTAAAATTTATCTTGGCAAACGCTTCGTTGGATATTTAAGATGTTTTCCACCGGCGACCAAAGATTTTTTACAGGCACTTTTCTTGTTATGTTTGTTGTTCCCTCCTTTGATTTTTTTTTTTATTTTTTTTTTTGTTGTTGTCTTACGCTCATCGCGTGTTATTACCGATCCATAAAAATCACACTAAGCTGCTGATAATTTATATATACATATATACACATGTATACATACACACATGTATATATATATATATATATATATATATATATATATATATATGTATATATTTATATTTTATATGTATTTATTGGATTTTTTTCAGCTCTGTTTTTGGCGCCGTTGGGGCTACAAAACAAATTCATCAAAAAATGCGCATACTTCATTTACGGCAAAACAATTTTATAACCAATTTTTATGATGGTACCAAAAAGAACAACAACAATAAGCGGCCAGTTCCCCACTTTCCCACAACCCCGCAGACCACAGTCTGTAGTCCACAGTCCACAGTCCATAGTCCACAGCTCTCACTCCTCAGTTCTCACTCATCAGTCCTCAGTCCTCAGTCCTCAGTCCGGAAGCCTCCATCCAAAATTTGAAGTCAACAAGAGCTCACAAACATAAAAAATGATGTAAATTTTTTAAAAATGCCAACTTGTTTACAAATAAATAGCCCGGTTTTTGTGCAAATATTAGAGAAGCCAAACCCAAAAAGGAGAACAAAAGGAGAGGCAAAAACAAAAAAAAAAAACGAAAAGCGAAAAATAAAAAACAAAAAAATGGCAATACAAAAAAA
This sequence comes from Zaprionus lineosus, assembly GCA_035044505.1. NCBI lineage: Eukaryota > Metazoa > Arthropoda > Insecta > Diptera > Drosophilidae > Zaprionus > Zaprionus lineosus. The sequence goes on along the minus strand of JAWNNX010000689.1, from coordinate 55,753 downwards.
ATGAAAAGTGAAAAACAAAATTCTAAAATAAAAATAACAAAATTTTAATCCCAACAACACTCGACTACTATTATTATATAGAGAGCTGCTCGAGAGCAGAGGCTTAGCTGATGTTGAGCTCTTCTGGCGAGCTCTCTGTCTCCCTTTTGCACTCCTACACAGATTTATCTCGCTTAATTTACCGTTATTTGGGCATCAGCTTTGCAACAATGCAAAGTGAGCGGAAAGAGGCGCTGGGTGGTTGAGTGGCTGACGTTCGGTTGGTTAGGAAGGCGGGGGAAAGTGGGAAAAGTGGGTGAAGTGGGGGAAGGAAAACGATGGGTATAAGCAGTATAAGAAAATACACGAAAACAAAATAAAAATAAACCTTCGCATGGCCCATAAAATTTCATTAGCGTCATATTTTCAAATAATTTTCTTCTTATTTTGCGCTACCTCTAGCGTGACCTGAACAGCTCCCCCGCCACGCCTCCCGCCCACGATACGCTTTTCCACGCCAGTCACCGCCAGTCACCGACAATCACCGCCTCGTCCCTTATCAGAGGCAGCAACAATCCTCCAATCTTCCTCTATTATGGACTGTCCCTAGAGTCAGGGGACTCTGACGCCTTTGTAGCCTGTTGCGGCTGAGTGGCCGTGTGCCAAGGTATAATCATAATTTGAAATTGCTCATTCGAATCTTAGATTGGATTAAGTGCGAATTAGAACATCAATAAGGCGGAGATGAAGGTAGAGGAAATGGAGGTGACAGACGCAGTTGCGGTAGCGTTGGCAATGGCAATGGCAGTGGCAATGGCAGTGGCAGTGGCAGTGGCAGTGGCAATGCTGCTGGAAGTGGCACTGGATGTGGATGTGTTGGAGTTGGAGGCAGAAACGGAAATGGAGAAAGAGACGATGGTGGGGCCAGAGGTGGTGGCGGAGACGAAGGTGACGTAACGCAACATTGACGACAATGCTCGAAAAGGGATCAAAGCGGATTTGCCATCACATATTTATTGTACGGTGGGGAGTGGCAGTAGGTGTAAATGTGACAAAATGTCCAAAGTGTGAGTGTGTGTGATTGTGTCTACGTGTATTAGAGAGTATGGATGTTTATCTATGTATGTGTGTGTGTGTGCATGGGTATTAGTGTGTGTGCATTAAGGTGCTCAAGCAGGCGACTTAATGAGCATTGACAGTTGTCTAAATGAGGCGCCTGAAACTATGCAGCACAAAACAGTTAAAAGCATACCCTGTGAATGGCTACCCTATGTGTTGTGTATAATGTTATCAAAGGCTCGTTATGCCCAAATCTACTCATGAGATAAATAAGTAAATTAATTAAATATTAAATGATATGATTATATATCAATTATACAGAGCTAACAATGTAGTACATTTTTAAATTAAAGTCTTTAAGTTTCCTTACGTGTCTTAATAATAAAAGTGTGACCAAATGCTTTAAAAAATATGATCAAAAATGTATGTATGTAATTTTAAAGCTTTGAAAAGTCAAGATGTATAAATGCCTAGCAAATAATCTTTAATTGAAATATTTTTGTATTCGGATTCTGCATTGAATTCCTTATAAGATTCCAATTAAAATTCCAATTGCAAGCACTTTTTTATTGGCATTTATTATAGGCAGAAGAATACGCTTATTATTTTGGCAACAGCTTAAGGATCAAGCTGGCAAAACATCTGGAAAGCCAACCAATTAGGTTTCAAGGCTATTTTGAGCTTCGTTGCTTTGGAAAAGTTCCTTTCAAACACATTTTGTTCTCGCAAATCCGGCCAGATCCGCCCCCAAACTACGCCCCAATCCTGCCGCCCTAAAAATCTATTTATCCATCGTTGCAGCGCCAACACCCCAACATCCCAACATCCAATCTCTAATAGCTTTAAAATGTTACAAGCTGACGAAACTGTAAAAGCAAAATGTTCTCTAACTTTTTTAGCTCATCAAGCCGGAAACATGCGACAAAGGCCGCTGGCCAGTGGACACATATAGAGTAGTTAGTAGCTCTCCATCTACATCTACGTTTCTCTATAACCATCTCCATCTCCATCTCCACATCCATCTCCACATCCATCTCCATCTCCATGTCCATTTCCATCCTTATATCCATCTCTATCCCACTCTCTACCCCCAATCTCATAGAGAGGCGTCCAGAAACTTCTGCCATCCCCCGTCCGTGTTGGCTGTTTTATCAATGCACTGTGGAAAAGTTGGGCAACGGAATTACGCACATTGGCCAGCACAAGCCTTTTGGGGATAAAACACAATGCATCCCGAGTCAGCCAACTAACAAATTATCTCTGCATGTGTGCATCACTCAAAAGTCTGGAGCAATGTGTGTTTTGGGGGCGTAGAACTGGAACAGATGCCATCTCAAGCATGTGGTCAACAGCAGCAGCAGCAGCAGCAGCAGCAGCAGCAGTCGCAACAACAACAACACGCAGCAAACACGTCACACACACTCTATACATACGTCCGTCACACACACGCACACACACCCACACACACACTCACACAATCACACACTATATCAACAGGAACAACAACAATAAGAAAGACTAGCAAAGCCATCAGCTCAACGCTGTTGTCTGGGAAATTAAGAACAATCCCGAGCAATTTCCGGTACGAGAAACTCAAAAATTGTTTAGCTTTTGGATCCGCTTGGCTCTATCGTCATTTGCTGACGCCATTTAGATTTGGGTAGAGTGTTAATGGGGGCTTCAAAAGATGGCTAACTTATACAGTTTCCAATGCCCTCCAGCGATTACATGAACGGAAGTCATCCTGGCGTAGTAAGTAGACATAAGTAGACGAACTCTAAATACAACATCTGTTTGAATCGAGAGATGAGAGCTCTAAAGCTTGTATTAAATATAGGACTACAATGGAATTTATTTATCATATGATATGTTTTTATTTCTCCAGAATTTAATTCTTTCAAAAGTAAATCCCCGTGGCATTTCAGGCTCCAAGAGTGTGGGAACAGAAAAATAAAGGAATCCAAATGAAGCCCACGAGCTGCTACGATGAATATAGTATAATATGAAAATAGTATATAAAAATATTATTATTATAATTAGAAATTGTTTTTTTTATTTTTAATTTGTTCTTGGAGCGCATTAAAAAGTCGCCTAGACGGACACAAAAAAGAAAGTTATTCATTTCATCGTCGGAGCTGTGCCCTCTCATCGCCCCAAATGCTATGCATGTCTCCTAAAGCTTTGAGCTGATTTATTTTTCATTCAAAGTTAATTTATTAGAAAATAGCTAGACAAGTTATTATCTAAACCGAAGAGTGTACAACAGACCATATCAGCATCGGGTCTTAGCTAAAGCCCAACAAGCATTTTGCGCCACTGGCGAGGCGACTTTAAATGAAGTAGAAACTCTCAGCCATAAAATTACGCGCATCGTTAGGGACGATTTGCACCGGACGAGGACGAGGACGAGGATGACAAAAAGAGACCGAGAGACCCAAATAGCCGGACAATGACAGAGATGGACAGGCCGATGGAAATACACGCGGACAGGCAGCTAGCCGGACAGACAGACAGCAAGAAAGACAGTCAGATAGACGGATAGACAGATAGACAGACAAATAGATAGATGGACAGCTGAACGAACTCCGTTCGACTGAAGGAACGCCATGTAAATGAAGGGGCATTTCCAAATAATGTGAAAAATTTTCAACATGCAGTTAAGAAAATTACGTAAATTTGTTCAATTCATTTAATTTATTTCGGATGCTGCTGCCACGTCCTTGATAAACCAAAAGTCAAGGATGTGGCTACGCCCCAAAAACCCAAAAGTAGGAAAAAAACAACAAAATTTAAAAAAAAAAGTGGAAAAAAGATTGAAACGAAAAAAACGAGCAAAGAAAAACTGGCGCAAAGCTTTAAATTACCAAACACACACATAGAAGACTAGATGCACACACATACAAACACACACACACACAGACACGCATACACAGACACATAGATCTATATACCTATAATGAATTCAGTGATTTTATTGACTTTTGTGTTGTAATTTATTAGTCGAATTCATTGGCAGGCCACGCCCATTGACCATCGCCCATCGCCCATCGCCCATAGTCCGTTTCCCATCCCCTAAAGCCCTTCGTCCATTTCAAGGGGCGTGCTACACTTTTTGGCAAAAGAGGCAACTTTCTCAAAAGCCGTTACAGTTGCCGATGGATTTTCCTTTTTATTTCCCCCTTTCCATCTCATTTTCCATTTAATTTTTCGGTTTTTTTTTATTTATTTTATTTCTTTGCTTTTCTTTTTTTTTCATTTCATTTGGCAAGGCCAAAGAAATTAATTAACCCAACACTACCGCAATCGGGCAGTCGGCCAGACCTAAAGGAGCCGCCACTGCAGCACTCGATGCCACCACCTTTGACCTTTTCAGTTTTTTTGCGTGACAACGTCTGGGGAGCCCCACGACCTGTGTGACCTTGTGATTTTCAAAAGAAAAACATGTGTCATTTTATGTCTCTGTATACGTGTGTTCCAGTGTCTATATGTCTATATGTGTGTGTATATTCTCTGCATATCTGTGTGCGCTTTAGCTCATATATATAGGACTTATATATAAATATATATATTTATGTGTGTGTGTGTGTTTGTATGCCTGCGTGTGTAAGTAAGTCTGACTCAAGACATTCCTTGTATTACACTCCGTTTTCTCGCCCTTTGTATCAATCAAACGGCTCACTAAACAAACGTCTGTGCGTGGAGGTTGCGTGCGAGCTTGGGGCGTTGCGGAGCAGTGGAGCGTCTGGGTTGGAAAGGGAGGGGGTTCGGACAAGAAAAGCAAACAAATTCAATTAAAATAAATATAAATTAATTGAAATCTCTATCCTGTTAATACACAAAATGTAATTAGCTCACTGATATTACGCGCTCTTATTTGCGGTTTGGGTAAAGAAATCCGATTTATGTAAACAGAAGGTTTTCCCTTCTGTTTGGCTAATGGAAAAGCGTTTGCCATTGAATAACGGCGGTTAAGCTTTTCTCCAACTCAAGAGCAGTGCAAAGACAACCCTTCTACTAAATACGTACCTCCCCCCATTTATTTCTATTGGGGCAGTTATTAAATTTTATAATCGCTTTCATCTTTAAATTTTCTACATTCTTTGCATCGGAAACTGTAACATTTTTGTGCCTCCGTTTGAAAATTGGAGAAAATTCTCAATCTATTTTTTTTTAATTAAATTGGGGTTTTCTGATTTCTTGCTAAAAAGGATGTACCGTTAAATATCCTTTGTCTCTCTTTTTTTTTTTTGTTGGCAAAATTATATGTACCATTGAATATCCTTCGGTTCTTATTTGGCGATTAGCCTATCATTTTGATTCTTTGTTCAATTTCCTTGTACATGCCATTCAGATCCTTGGCCTTGTACGGATGGTGCATCCATCATTGTTTGAATGTTGATTCGATATTAAGACCTTAAGGAATCGAAGACTCTTACACCCACTTAGAATGCACATTTATCACATCGGAAATGCCATTCCACATTATCTTAGCAACTCTTTCAATGCTCTTCGGCAAATAGATATTGATGTGCCTTCTACGCGCTCCCCTTATTTCACTTGAATGGAAATAATCCGCACAGCATTTGGCGCTTGGCACCTTGACAATTTGTAGTAGTACTTTTTATGTTCTTGCTGTGGTACATGTTATACTTGTTGTTGTTTTTGTTGTTGTTGTTGCTGTTGTTGTTGGTCCAAAGGATTTAACAACTCAACTTGCTCAGGTTGTAAACAAAACCGTAGCGAAAAAGGTAAATCGGTAACATGCACTGCACATTTTTCATATAGTTGCTGGCAACACCCAAAAGCTTTTGGCATTAATATACAGATTGAGACTACAATTCTAGTTTCAGTTTCTAGATATAGATATAGATACATTCGCAGATACAAGCATTTACAACACAAGCACACACACACACACACATTCACAGATATAAAACTTGTAATTTGAGAGCGTACACAAATTGCCATTTGGCGTAACTGAGAAATGCACTTTTAAGCTTCCTCTTGCTCTTGTTTTAGTTGTTGTTCCAGAAATTGTTGTTGTAGTAGTGGTAGTAGTAGTAGTAGTAGTAGTAGTAGTAGTAGTAGTTTTTATATATGTTAATGTTGTTGTTTTTTGTTGTTTGTAGCGGTGTTGTCCTTGGATATAGCAATCTGTCAGGACATTTACTTTTTCCTTGTATGTTGAAAAAAATCGCTTAAAGCTGAATTAACCACAACGAATTTTAAATATCCTTTTTAAAAGGAAAACTTATGTTGTTGCTATATAAATAAATAATATACTTAAAGCTGCCTTTTATGATTAAACCAAAAACACATTAATTTTATATCCTGAAAAATAATTTAAAAAACTCTGGATGCACTTCCTATACCAAGAATTGATTTGGGAAAAAATTCCTCCTTCTTCTTCCCTACTTTAAGATCCTTCAAAATATATAATTGATATTTAAATTTTTCAAGAATCAAAAGAAATGTCCTTTAAGGGCAAAACAGAAGTCATGCAATCATTTAACATTGCCCTGGAATCTGTCAAAACACGAATCGTTCCAAAAAAAGGACAAACTAAGCAATAAAATTATTACAAGGCACTTGTCAGGTGAATTGAAGGGACTTAATTCAATTATGTAATTGAAGGCAAAATATTGTAAATGCGTGTACGAATATATATCGAAAGATAATTATTTTCCCGATTGGATTGCATTTGTCGATTATGCCATTTGTTTAAATTATGCAATTTGCATTGTAAAATGTGTGTCATGTAAAAAACTCAGTTTAGTTTTGGGCAGCTGACAAAAAGTTGCATTTAAAATCCGTGAGGTTCTGGTTCAGTGGAAATCTGTTCAGCATATATGTATATGTATATATGTATATAAGTATATATATATATAGATACATGTATTTATTCATGAATTTGTAATACCTGAAAAAACTGTTATGGCCCGAATATCAATCCTGTAAGGTTTTATTTCTCTGAAAAATTGAAATTCTGTTATAACCAAATAACCATACGATTTGTAGTGTAGTGAGGACAAAAGTCATGAACCCGACGCCTGAATGTATGCAACGATATTTATCGAACACAATTCTGACTCGAAAAACTTTGATGGAATCGCGCACGTCAAATTGAGTGAGTTGTGTGCCAAACTCTGGCGTGGCCTAAGGTCCTCTGCTGTTTTTTTTTTGTTTTTACGGAAGACTCTGTGTTGTATTTGTTGCATTCGGTTTCACAAACAACAGTTACTTAGCATTAGGGCAAAGCGCAAAGCGCAAAGCGCAACTAAAAACAAACGCCTTGGCACGTACTAAGTCGAAAAATCCGACTGCAAATTCCAAGACATGGAAAGGCAGCGGGATGGAGGAATAGAAAATAGTAAATCAAAAAAAAAAAAAAATAGACAAATAGAAAAATAGAAAAATAGAAAAATAGACAAATATAAAACTTAAAAGCTCGATGGAGGAGAAGCTGGTGAATTGAGCCTCATGATGTATGCGCCTCTCAATTCGCCTCTGCATGTCTGAGCATATAACTAGTAACAACAGCGAAAGCAACAGCAACAGCAACAGGCAGGCAAAGGCAGAGATAAAGGCTGAGGCAAAGGCAAAGGCAAAGGTAAAAAGCAGGTGAAGAACAGCACCTGCAGCGTTGACCTCAGCTTCGACAGCTGGAGCAACAAGCAGCACTTAACAAATGGTAAAAGCATCAACAAGCTTCCGCATCCGCAACGGAACGCGCAACGGTAACGTAAAGGCACAGATAAAATGTCTTAGCTGCTTCACCTGGCACACCTGTTTCACCCGCCACACACCTGCTGCTGCTTTTGCCGATTCTGCTGCCACCTCAAACCACCCACCCACACACACACCATAGTAAAGCAAGCCATACCACAGCATACGCCATGCCACAACATGGCACACCACGCTACACCCACACCCACACCCACACCCCATACCCCATTCCCCATACCCCAAGCCCATGCCCAAGCCCAACGAACGTTGCACCAAACCGCCTCGCTGCTGTTGTTGAGCGATTATGCCAAGGAGCTGCTGCCGGTTGCCGCCACTTCAATGGCATGGAGCACGTGTAAAGCGTCTGGAGTGCGTCGGTACGGGATTAGATGACGAGGACAGACCTGAGTGGGTACCAGTAAGTGGAATGCGAGTGTGAACTAGACCAGGCGACAAGGCAACACAATTGACGTGTTGTTTGTGTGCATAGTATAAAGAAAAAGGAATGTGAGTGTTTAATATGACACATGGCATGCACTGTGAAATGTCAGAAGTTCGAAAGTTGATCACAAAAATAAAAAATATACGAGTATATGCATATGCACATACACACACAAACACACACACACACATGTATAGCTAAATAGATATGCATTTGTGAAAGGTAAAGCAGAGACCTAGTAGAAATATGCACATAACTATAAATGCTGATTTATGTAGATTGCTGAGCAGCAAATATATGAATGAATGTGAGTAAAATGTCAAAAGTCCTGCAAATACTGTTTTTTATGATTATCGTCGAAAAATAAGGAGCATAAAATTGATGCTCATCTGATCAGACCAGCTCTCCTAAGGACTTACAAAAGCAAATCAAAACTATACTACAAAATCTTGAATAGAATACAAAATAATTCAGCAAATGATAACAGAAATGTTAAGCCAGGCATTAAAAGCTTAATTTTCCAGCTTCTTAACTTAACAAAAAAAAATAGTTTTAATTTACATTCAACTGAAGCTTAAAACCTAAGATAACCAGCATATGGCTTATCAACAAAAAGAAGCTTTTTGTATTATGAGAGAAGTGCGACGAAAGCAAAAGCTCATATATTTCTAAACGGTATTCCAAACGCCTGCTTGATTTACTGCACAATGCATCGCTTAGGACAACCGACAAAAATGTCCGTTGCTGTATGATTTTTGCAGTTGAAGGCATTTCCTTTTGTTGCATAGATGCAACAATTGCAAATTGAGCATGTGCTCAGAGAGTCATAAATTTTTACATGTAAGTAAATGAAAAAAAAAACCAAAACTAAACATTTTGATTAGCAAGTTGGTTGCTAAAGTAAACACCAGACAAGAAAACTAATAGCTATGTCGCCTGACTAAGCAGCTCTGCTTCATTCACTTCTTCTTTATTCATGGAAGTGCAGCTCAGAGGCTTATGCGTATTTAAAATGAACTTAGCATTAAGCATGAAAAAGTAAACGAAAACAGCAACCGAAATTGAATGTTAAGCGTGTACCCTTCATTCTTCCTTCTACCACCTTCCTCTTTCACTTCCTTCTTCTTACCTGAAACCCCCCTGTTCCAAACAATTTTGTTGAAATTTTGCGCGTTTTGTTTTGTTATGTAATGCATGTTTATAGTTACTCATCATTAATTTGTCGATGAAACTTATGGCAATATTCCCAGGCAATGTTTGTACAAGCTGAGAGGTTTTGTGGGCGTGCCTCGTATGGGAGTGTGTTCATACAAACACACATGCATATGTATTTACATACACGCGTGTGTGTAACTTTTTAGTAGTATTTGGTGCTTGTGCTGGGTGCGTGTTATTGTTTGCCAAGTTTTTGCATATTATCAACGACAGTAGCAGCAGCAGCAAAAGCAGAAGGAACAACAACAACAACAACAACAACAGCAATAGCAACAAGCAACGAAATGCGTTCATAAAATAATGTAATCTGTTTAAAAACAAACATGTCTTGAGCAATTTCGCGCAGCTAGGGACATATTAAAATGGTACTGGCTCTGCTGCCACCTAAGAAAACAAACGGGAACATCAGGCAAAGAGCCGTTAACAAGAGTAAGTTGACAAGGAAAACGGAAAGAGAGGGACAGAAAAGAACCCACGACCAACACCAAAAACAACACGAATAAGAAGAAACCAACAACAAAACTGAACTCAAGTGACTGCCTTGTGGAAACAAATTTTATGCCAAGATAAGTAAGACAGCGACAGCGACTGCGACGGCAACAGCGACAGCGACAGCAACGGCGACTGCGACTGCGACGGCAATGGCGATAACAACTTTCGTTACCGCTGTTGGTGCTGCTGATGCGGCTCCAGCTTCAGCTTCAGCTGCTGCCATTGCTGTTGCTGCAATTTTAGCGAAGCGCGAGCAAAACTTTTTGAAAATTCATGATGAAAAACTAAAAGTAGACGCTAGACGACAACGAAGACAACGAAAACGGCGCTAACGGTAAACGCATTTTGTATGGCTGCTCCCAAAGTTGAGCGGAAGACGACCAACATTTTATGTATGGATATTGACAACCTATTAAAGTGATAACTGAGCGCGCTATTAAATCAAAACAGTGCCAAAAGGTAGAGGGAACAAAAACGTAAACGCAAGAGAGGACGCAGATTGTAAGAGAGGGGAGTGGGAGAGTAGCAGCGGGGACGCCACTTGCCAAAAACTGGAAAGGAAAAGCAAAACTGCAAGCAGCGCAGCTTTAAAGCTTTTACTAATTTAACACGCACAATTAACAACAAGAACAAGAAACTGTGCATGCAAAACAACAAAAGTAGCAACAACAATAACATCAAGAGCAAGCGTATAGCAGCAACAACAATATGAACATCAAGAAATGCAGCAGCTTCAGTCAGAATGAGCTTTTGTTCACAAAGAGAACCGAAAATTTTGCTGCCAGCAGCGACTGCGACGTCACCGGCTATTTTGTGCAAAGCAAAAAGTTCGAAAAATTTGTGTAAAAGTTGTTAACAATAAATAAAAATGCTCTACACATGCTAGCAGTTATGCACACCCTGTATATATGTACACATGTAGTTTTATGTATGAATGGATATGCTTTTGAGTTTTAACAATTTGCAAACTGCGCAATTTTACTGAATTTGCTTTGTGACAATGGTAACTGCGGCGGCTGCTGGCAGAATTTCATCAAATAAACATTCTATACAAGCTAATTAGTTTCTCTTATATATATTGCATAATTTAATACTGAACATCACTTACCCATTCACTTTAGCTGTTATCTTAAAGTACTCCACACATTTTTAATTTATATTCACTTTTCACTTTGCACTTTTCACTTTTCACTTTGCACAAACACTATTTCACCATAAGATGCCGACTTATCACTTGCGCGTCTGCATTTCAACTGATCGTGCCGATTGCAGGGAGATGATTCGTTTCAAGATTAAGCTCCAATGCAGCGACTGCGGCTGCACTATCGACATGCTGTAAAGTTCGCTTATGTTAATTTTTGACTGTAATTAGATAAGCGTAAGCCGATGTTACTGTTGATGCTCTGTGGTTCTCTGTAAGCAGCGGGGGGCCTTTAAAGAGATGCTAGCCGTCAGTTATGATGCCTTTGCCTTTGCCTTTGCTTTGCTTTTGCATACAAAATTATCTGCTTCTGATCTATTGGATCAAATTTTTGTTTCCCCTGTTAAATAAATAAACAATGTAATGTATAATAAATACCTTATATTATATATTTTTATTGCTTTAAAAAAAATTAAATTGGTAAATAGATTTAACTTTATTTTAAGAATTTTTAGTTTAAATAAATTGTATTTAGAAATGTTGCTGAAAACGTTTCAGTTAGAGTACCAATTATATAATATGTTTATTAGAAATAATTAACTGCCACTGACACTGTCGATTACACAAATACACACACACGCACACACGCACAAACATTTAAATGTTCACTCGAGGGAAGTTGTGATGGAAAATTTGACATTGACATGAATGGAATTAAAGTTCTGCAGCCACTTTGCTAATGCAATTACATTTCAAGTAGCATGGCATTTCACTTAAAATCAGCCCAGCAGTCAGCACAACAATAAGCCCTTTGTTGCATATTCGAAAGGACATGTGTAAGTACCCAAGCACCCTCCAATCCGCCCACATCCTGCAGTTAACTCGTTCGTGCAGCTTTGTTGAAGCGTAACAGTAAGCAAGAAGTTTCCTTACTGCTTGCCACTACTTAAAATATGAGCACCCATTTCCTATGGTCAAGCAATTGAAAATGATTTGGAACAACAACAACAACAACAACAACATCTTTGGCTACAACAAAAATGGGAAAAGCAACACAGGAGCAGCAACAACAGAAACAGAGGCAGTCGCAGTGGCAGTGGCTGTGGCAGTGGCCGTGGCAGCGGCAGAAGAAACGACAAAGTCAAAACAGACAAAATTTGTCGAAAATCCTGTGAACAAGCAAAGGACAAAGTGCTGCACATTGCCAGGCAAAAAGGATTACGTCAAGCATATGTATTGTATGGGTTGGCGAAAATCCCGCCCATCACACATCACCCATCATCCCCCACCCTTCATCCATCGGCTGTAGTCCGTTGCCTGTCACCCGTCTCCCGTTACCCGTTACCCATCAGTCGTTCAGCCTCCGGCAAAACTTATACGTTTGTCCGGTCCATCGTTGACTTCGAGGAGACGAAATCGCACAGATTTCAATTTTCCGATACGAATTCGATGGCAATTGTCCTGGAGCTCTCAAGCTTCGTAATATGACATTTGAAGTGATTTTTATGTGAAACTTGCTGATGCTTCCTGGCCCCGGCGACGAGATCCTTTTATTTCTCTTCTTTTCTCCTCTTTTCTCTTCTCAATTTTTTTTTTTACTTTATGACTGGCGTTTGTTCTCCGGCTGTGTGTGTGGATGTACTCGAATGTGAGTATGATTGCGAGTGTCTGTGTTTGTGTCTGTGTTTGTGTGTGTGTGTGTGTGTGTGTGCATGTGTGTAACTGTTTGTGTCCTGCGACTGTTTGCAAAACTCATGCCATTTGATGCGAAGCAGAGACAATGGCCACCAACAGTGACTGCAAAATACGGCAAAAAACAAAAAACAAAAAACAAAAAAAATAAAAGGAAATGGGAAAAAAAAAGACAAAAACAAAACCCAAAAAAGCTCAAAATAAATAAAAAAAAAAAATAGAGGAGAATCCCGAAAAAAAAGCACCCTTGAAAATTTCTAATCTCTTAATGGATGACAATCTGCGTTTTAAATGGTTTGCACGAGCTCTGGCCAAAACGGATCCCTTCAAAAATAAAACTAATTCCATCAGAGCGACGTTCCCATTGTTAGCCTAATGAAAGAACGATGTCCTGGCAAGTTTTTAAGGGATTTCACGGGCTGTTGTTTGATTTTTGCTCAAAATGTGGGTGGAAGCGCGGAAAATGATTTGGAAAATTGACATAACATGTCAGGGCTAATCACACGCTCCACTGACAGACGGGCAAACAGTTCAGCAGACGGTCAGACAGACAGACAGTCAGACAGACAGACAGACAGACAGATAGAAGGACAAACTTACAGATAGACAAACTCACAGAAAGGCAGCCTCCAATTGAGGAAGGGAAAGAGAGAGAGAGAAAAAGAGAAATGGAGAGAGAGAAGTTAACTGGCAGACAGTTCATAAATCATTGTGTCTCTAATCAGTAAATAAATCGCGCTGTTCGTCCTGTCGCAAGGAGAGTGAAGGCAGACAGCGAAGCCTTCAAATATTTATGATGATGCGCTCAAAATCTGAGCAACTAATTCCCAACTAATCAAATTATGTAACTAAAACCTCAAAGAAGCAGCAGCACAGGCAGTAAGCAATACACATACAATCACACATATATGCAATGCATACATAGACCCATACCAATGCACACCCACAAAGTTCTCGCAGTTTCCTTGCAACTTCCTTGAACACAAAAGCATCTTCATCGTCCTCCATACAAAAACTGCGGGCCCCGTGGCAAAGGAAGGCAACTTGAGGTCTGTTATAGAGCGCTTGATTTTCATCCCAGACATGCCGGCGACACAAACATGTCATCGATGCGATGCCGCCATTGGGTATGGGCCATACGCACACGGAGCGCACAGCTTACATCCCCAGAAGCGGGAAGCGGGAGGCGGTAAGCGGGAGGCGGGAACGGAAAATAGCGGGAAGTGGAAAGCGGGAAGCAAAAGGCGACAGGCACTTCAATACCCGCAGGATAATCTTGAATAATAAAGCGCCCATACCGACAGCACACGCAGCCAACAGGAAGCCCCATACAGTCATCCAGTCAGCCAACAATCCAGTCAGCCAGCAATCCAGTCATTCAGTCAGCTAGTCAGCCAGTCAGTCAGTCAGTCAGTCATTCAGTCAGTCAGGCAGCTTGTCAGTTCGTCAGGCGACAAGCAAGTGTAGATTCTGCTGCGATACTACGAGTGCAGCGGGAATAAATAGGAATAGAGTTGAAAAAAGGAGATTTACCGGAAAGAGATAACCACGAAACGTTCAGACAAAGGATACGCCGAGAAAATGACTAAAGCGCACCGAAAGGACAAAGAGATTTGTAATAAAATTTAATGGAAAAGCGAAGACTTAGAAAACACCAAAAGTTCAGCTCAAAAAAAAAAGCAATAAAATTGAGCAACAAATCTTAAAGTAAAACTTAAAGTAGTTTAATAATTATTTTAAAAATGTGTACAACAAATATAAATAAATATATGAAAAATAATAGTAAAATATAATAATATTAATAAAAAATTTAATATTTCTTTAATAAATTTATATTAAAAATGATCAAATTTAATTAAATTAATTTCGACGAATTTTAAAAAAAATTTTCAGCATAGAGTTTAAAAATTAATTTTTAAATTTAATTAATAATTTATATTTCACTTAATTTAATAATATAAAATTATTACTCTTACTGACAATATATTATTTTTTTTTTAATGTAATAATCACTAAAGAAATGGTATAAAAATAATATAGTTTAATTAAAGTTAAATTTATTTGTAATGAGCATCTCACTTTCAACTATTTAAATTTAATTTAATTTAATTTTACAATTCCTTTTTTAATAAAAATGCTTTTAATATTAATAATATAAATATATTCATAATAAAAAAAAAATGTTAATTTCATTTAAATATAATTTTAATGTAACAAATAATTTTATTAAATTTGCGGCAGTAAATTACTAAACATATTATTTAAAAATTTATTCAATCTTAATATAAAATAAATTATTTTTTAACTCTAAAAACAAAAATATAAATGATAATTATAAACTTGTATATATCTAATAAAATAAAAAATTATAAGGTACTTACTATTTATTTCTAATAAATATTTACTTTCTTTTTATTATTGTGACTATAAATAATAATTATAATAATAATAATAATATATTTATATATTAATATTTAATAATTAAAACAATAATAATATATTTATATATTAATAAATAGTAATTATTAATGTTTATTTTTTGGCAACGAAGAGGAAAACAAATAAATATTTTAATTAAATTTGAGCCCATTGAATTGTTGTCAATTAATTTAATATCAATTTCCTTTTATTTCCTTTTGAAATTTGAAAACTTCCAAAAAGCAGTCGTAAAGCATCGTCTATAAATAAATCATCGTTCTGTGTCAAAACAATCGATAACATAATCGCAACTATTTGTCGGCTGTACAGGCAGACAGGACATGATTTCGGTGTCAGTTTAGTGCTTTAAAATGCAGCCAGACACGGGGACAAGCTTCGGCTGCGACTCAAACAAATACAATTCAGCACACAGTGCACACACATACACAGACAGGCACACTCACACACACACACACACACACATACACACACACACATTACTAGATGTTGGAACTAACTGTTTTTACACGTCTATGCGCAATTCTGTATGTCGACGCGCCATTTGAATATTTTACAGCGATTGCAGACCAAAAGCAGACCTCGTCTAGATCCGCTCTCTCTCCCCCACTCTTCCACCCTCCCATTCTATGGGTCTCATTCTCACTCTTTGTGCCACGCTTTGTCTCTCGCTTAGTCTGTTTGTCTGGCTGTTTGGTCGCTTTTTAATTATAGCTTTTAAATGCTAGCATCCTAACGTGTATTTTATTTATTTCACAGCTGCGGGTGGCTCATCAGACAATGTGCCGGAAAAACGCGCCATGTTGAGGGGGGATTTTGCAAACTTCCGTTTCCGTTATACACCAACTTCACACACACACACACACACCCACACATATATATATACACACAAATGGCATAGAGTACCGCACAACATCCCCTCTACTTACAATTCCCCCCATGCCCATTCCAAAGGTCCCATCGCTCTGTAAAAGCGCTAAAATTACTCGGGCGCTTTTAATTTGATATGCAAATACAGCAAAAACGAAAGCAAAGTCGGCAAAGGTTGATGATGGAAATGTGAAAAGTGAAAAGCAGACGACACCCAATCCCAGGCTCCTACCAATTTCAATCCAAATCCTAGCATCAGCGCCCACACCCACACCAACACCATTCAGGCCTCGAACTCACTTCAAAAACCCAATTCAGACCCCAACACGTTGTCTATTTGCAGTTCAAAGTCTCAAATGAAGTGCGGCGCTGTGAGCTGATGCTCCATGATATGATCCAAGGGTTTGGGTAATGAAAGCCCCAACGTGCCACTTGCCACCAGATAGTTGGCAATGATGATGACACACCAAATGGTGAATGATGCCGGTCATAACGGAAGCCATAGAGACGAAGGCTCACAGCCATTTTTACGAGGTGGCCAACTAAGCGATAGTCTTAGCCTGACTTATCGTTGTCCTGGCAATTAAAAATATGCGAGATTTAACTGCAAGCCAAGCTGTTCACAGGTCCTTAAGTCCCTAGATATCCTAGAGATGGAATGAAAGCGGATGTTACCAAGAAATATTATGTAGTTTTCATGGTTTATTGACAAAGCCATGAACTTTAAAAAGAACGGCGACTTCAATTGAGAAGAGAGATAGAGAGATAAGCAGAGGGAGAAAGAGGTAGAAATATAAGAAGAGAGAGAAAGAGAGAGAGAGGGGGAGAATGTAAAATGTATATAAAGCTGATTCTTTGCAGATTAGAATTTAGAGAGCCTTTTTATCGTCCTCAAGGAATAGGAATCATTATTTACAAAAATTTCTTTCAAATGTTAAAAAAATGTTATATAACATTATAGCATTAACATAAAAAAATAAAACTTTACATGTTACGAAATTCAGGCACAATTTTTTTCATATTTCTTATTTTAAGATTTTCCAAACTTTCAAGCAATTTGAATCTCAATTGTGCAGGATTTCAGGAGGATCTCTTTTTATTTTAAGACACCGAGGAGTCCTGTGCGTCCTGTATTAATTTCCCACAAAATTTTCCCTGCAATCTCCAAAGGTTTTTCCATCGAGTCCTTTCTGGACTCATTTATTTTAATATAGAAATATTTCGAAAAATTACTTCTTATCAAGTGACTGGCCAAAAATATGGTATTGTTTGTTGAAAAATATTTCCAAGTGAGCATTTGAGGTTCTTTGGCTATAAAATTTTCACAAAATATCCCAATAAACCTTAATAACTTGGTATAACCGTTACTTTTAATGGTCCTAAGTTTTGTTTGGGGATTCAAATGGAAGACAGAAGCCAATTGAAAGCGGGTGTTCGACCCACAGTGGGTGTTGGAAAGTGGAAAGCGTAAAGTGGAAAGCGGAAAGTGGAAAGTGAAAAGTAAAGATATAGAAAGCAATAATAAATCTGTAAGGCTTTTACTTGTAAATTTTCTAATATAAATTTCCATAATCCGCATCGTTTCTGTTTTCCCGTTTCGGCTTTTCCCCCTTAATTTTTCGCTTTGATTTTTATGAAAATCGTGTGAAATTTTCTCCTCTCTTTAATCTTGCGCTGTAATCGGTTTTGGTTACATAAAACATGTTAAGCCTCAGTCCGGAAGCCCAAACTCATCACCGCTCGACACAAATTAATGCTGTTACATTCCCACCCCCGCTTCCCACTTCCCCACACCCTGGCCCCCATACATTTTCCCACCCCAACGGGGAAGGGCAAACATTCAGCCACTAAACAGAAATTGTCAATCGTCAATTGGCACACCACTAAATGTAATTCGATACTGTTTTTTATGCATGCCTGCATATCGAAAAGAGCCAGCAAATTAATCGGCACACGCTCCGCACTAATCGCTTTATGGATGCGCAACACATCCGAGTGCAACACATAGCAAATGCTTAACTGATGAGATCTGCACGCCTCATGTACGTCCTGTCGGTTGGCGTTCAATCATTACCATCAGGGACAACTTCAACTACAGCACCAGCACCAGCACCAGCAGCAACACCATCATCATCATCGTCATCATTGTCATTGTCAGCCCCATCCCTGGGCTCATCAACATCAACAACATCGCCATCATCATCAGCATCTGCAGGAACGCCCAGAGTCGCACTTTCAATCGCTGTGCACTCAATCACATGCCGGAAATCAAACGAAGCGGATGTCCGTTCAAATGGTCGCTGGGCTCCTGGAATCATTGGGTTCGTCGCACTGTTTGGATCTGGCCTGGTCCTGTTGGGATGCAGGATTGTTGGCCAGCTGGATTGCTGCGACTTTCTGCCGCTGCCTGGCTGCTATTTGCGGTTTGATGCCGAGTAACCGCAACGTGAAATCGAAAGTCCGCTGATTAAAACTCAACTCGCACCGATGACGCTGTCAACGGAATCATCATTATTATCATTATTATCATTATCATCATCAGCAGAAGCAGTGGCAGCAGTGGCAGCAAAGGCAGCACAAAATGTTCATGTTCATTCAACATCAGCGACGTCGACGTTGACGTTGACGTCGTCGTCGTCGTAGATGTCACCAACGTCGTGTCATCGGCTTTCCGGAAATTTATGCATGTCAATCAGTAAATTAAGCGTATGGCTGTGACTGGCACGTTCTTTAGTTCATCTTTGGCTCTTCCTCTTCTTATTCTATCACGTCTTACTCAAAGACCTCGCTGCCCTAGCCTTAGCCCCGCCCACTTTTTGCCCTTTGCTGTTCATCTTCGCGGTGACATTGCGTCACATTTAAACTGTTATTCAACGCACTTGCCGTCGACTTTTGTCTGCCTGCCTTCATCTTTTGTCACCCGCCTTTCCCCACTGCCCTATCAACCAGCCCCCCTCCCCTTCCCATCATTCGTCTCTCCTTTGTCGTCTGTCGTCTGTCGTCTGCTGTCTGCCGTATATGTGTCGCGCCTTGGCCCTGCAACATTTTGATAACTACAAACATTTATTGCATTCTGATGTGGTCCAGGGTCCACCCCGAAAGAAATTCCGTTCCCTCAACCCCCCCTCCAACTCAGACCCCTCCTCCACCCCCTGGCATTGCGTATTTTTATTACTCTGACTCGCCAGACAATACTGCCACTGCCACTACGGCCCGGCGCCAGTTTGCACATAAACATAGAAACGACACAAACCCTAAGCAGGAGCACCAAAAAAAACAGCTAAAACACCAAAAAAAAAAAAAAGAAAAATATCAAAAAATAAAAGACAAAACAAAAATAAAAGAGCAAAAATAAAAGAAACCAAAACAAAAAAAAAACATGAAATAAAAAACAAAAATACAAAACGTTCGTTTGAAACTATTCGTTGCCTTGGTGCCTGTCATTTGAGGACATCCCAGTCTACTTGACATAGGCATCCTTCTCCCCTTCCCCTTCCCCCTCCATTCTACACGTCTTCCCCTTTCCGTACACTCGCAGCCCATGTCTATTGTCCGGTCCGGCACGTGGCCTCCGGCACCCTTTGACCCCGTTGCCTAACCCTTTCTACAAGTTCGCACTTTAAGTCGCACATAAACTGAAAGTAAAAGCAATAAAAATAAAAATTGGGACTACTATCGTCCATAAGGACATGCCCCGGCAGACGCTGTCAAGTCAAGTTGCTTTGCATGTGTGCGTGTGACTATGTGTGCTTGTGTGTGTGGCACATTCATCAGGATTAGCGATGGGAGCGCGTGATGATAAACTGAGGTCAACACTTCAACTAAAATCCCCACATTCAATTCCCCCCACAGATTAGCAAAAACAGAAACAACTGACAAATGTAGAAGCTTAAATTAAATTAATTTTTATAATATTAATTTAGGTAAATTAAGTTATTTAATTTCTATAAATTTAAATTTAACTCCTTCTCATTGAATAATTAAAAGGATTAATCAAAACTCTTCCAGTTGCATTGACAATTCAATGAACTTAACAAAGGATCTTTTCTTTAACACTTAAAGATCACGAGTATCGCTGTGAGCACTTTACAGTTTATCGATATCAAAGCCCTCATTCACTACTCACCACTCACCACCTACCACTCACCACTCCCCACTCACGACTATCGGCCAGTGGCCATCTCCAGGCCGATTAGTGCGGAGGGTCTTATTCGCATAGTTGCTTCGTTTTATTGTTTATTCGTTTTCGATAACGCAACGGAAATTGCCAAGGACCCACCTTGGCGTTCATTGTGTTTCCTGAACAGGACATGAAAACACAAACGAATCGAAATGAAACGAGATGAGACGAACGAAACGAAACGAAACGAATTAAAGGACCAAACGGATACAGCTAAAGAAATGGCATTGAAATGAAACCCAAAACTGATATATTTTAGCCTTTGGTTAAGAGTGAGAAAAGGTACAGAAGTGAAGCCACAAAGAGAGAGAGAGAGAGAGAGAGAGAGAAAAGAGAGAGGGAGAGAGAGAGAGAGAGGGAGATTTGGGTATAACGAGATATTGGAGTTGCCACTTTTTATGGTCGCATTGCGAACTTTTTGATTTGAAAAACAATTAGGAAGCGGAGCTACAAGGAAACTTCACATGACACAAGGAGCAATGCCAGGACTTAAAATTCTTTTACAATCCTTTTACAATTCTCCTCTTTTCTCTTCTTCTTTTATTTTGTTAAACTCTTATTTTTTTTTTTAAGCTTGTAAAGAAATGTGATGCAGTCAAAAAGAAGTTAAAAAATTGAAACGTTTGTAGCCTAGACTACGATTAGAAGTGTGTGTGAAAGTCTGTGTTAAGGTGGAAGTGGAAGAGCGTATGCATGTGTGTGCGTTTGGGGTTGGCGTTGGGGTGGGACTGGGGGAAGGTGTGGTCGTGCTTGAAGGTCCTTAATTGTTTGTTAGAACGCAACAAAGAAAGGGAGATCATCGCCGGAGCCAAACGATCAAAGTTTCTGCTTAGAAAGCCATCACTCATGGCGACTATTTACCGTTATCTGCGTTGGTCCTTGAACAGACAACATAGACATCACAATACAACCGACACATAACACTAGCTAAATGCCACATGGATATCCATTAGCACGCACGGTTCTTCCTCTTTGTACCTGTTCCTGTTTCTGTTCCTGTTCCCTTTATTTCTCCCTGTCCCAACCCTCCCCCTACCCTAGAGACTTATATTTCACACGCCCACAACCCAGCGAAATTGCAAAATGCTCCTGCATAACGCTAATTACGCATTTTGTAACCATTTCTAAACACGACAACACGAATAGTTCAGACGCATGCCGCAGCATCTGCCATTCCCTCCCTGCCAGGACATCAGTGAGTCTTCATTCCACAGGACGAAACTGCCAACCGGGCGAAAAAAAAACAAATGTAACAAGAATAAAACTCTTTACACGAAACAGACGACAGACGATGTGGCGACTTTGTAACATGAAAATCGCCAGGACAACAGCACGCGCCGTTGCCACCTGCCTGCCGGAGATTCCTGCCTCTTCCACAGCTTCACTCATCCTCAAGCTCATCCTCATCCGCACGCTCACGCTCATGCTCGTGCTCATCCTCGTGCTCATCCTCATCGTCATTCTCATGCTCATTCTCATGCTCATTCTCATCCTCATCGTCATCCTCATCCTCATCCACATCCTCATCCTCATCCTCATCCTCATCCTCATCCTCATCTTCAACCTTATACTCATCCTCATGTTCATCCTGCTGTGGCACCCAGGCTCCAGCTCCCACCTGACTTTATAGCCTGCGCAACAAAATTTTGCTGCATAGACAGAGAATTTGAGAATTGGTTGCGGGCCTTGGACTTTGGGCTACTCAGGGGAAGGGGCGGTAGTTGTGGAGACGATGGCTTGGGGCTGGTAGCTGGACGGGGGGGAACTTTCTGGCGCGACTGTCGTCTGTCGTGTGCCTTTTGATATTATCCAAACGAATGCGATACCAAATTCCTGGCAGAAAACATGCAACGCATCCTGCGTGTTGTGACTCCGACGGTGACAACGACGGCGACTGTGACGGTGACGGTGACGGTGACTTAGACTGCGATTGCGACTACGACTGTGACTGCGACTGCTAGTAAAATTGCCGCTGTTACCTGCGACTTCCACTGTGATGGTGACTGTCATGGTGACGGTGACTATGACGATGACTGTGACTGTGACTGTGATGGTGACTGGAATGGTGAGTGTGACTGTTGAATGGAGACCCGTAAATGGTGACTGAGCCGCATTCCCAGGATCACCTCAGCTTCTGCAGTCAACCAACCAAAGTATTTTTAAGATTTAAACAAAAAGTGGGAAAACCCTGGCGCGGCGTCCACAGTGGGGCCACTTTGCAACATTTGCAACACATTGGTGTTACTTTTCCCGTTGCAAGTCTGGAGTTTTCCGTTTGTGTTTTTTTTTTCTTTTCTCAGTTGAAGGAGTGTAATTGAAAAATTCTGGGAAAGTCAAGTGCAAAGTGAGAGTGACAGGCGGCAGCCGGCTGCCAGCGGGTGGCAGGAGGCGAACAGTTGGTAGGAGTCGGGAGTCGGGAGTCAGGAGGCAGACGGACGGCGAGCAATGAGCGGCAGGCGTAACGAAGGCGTCTCCAAAGTTACGTTGCAGAAAATACGCCAATGTGCGTGGCGATTGCTGCGACTGTGACAGAGGGGGCGGTAAGACGGTAGGAGATGGGGGCGGTGGCTGAGCTGAGGGGGAGATGGCGTTGCCATCAGGCAGCGATGCAGTGAAACGTGGCCAACTTGCAACTCGAGTCGACTGACTCCAGCAGTGGCGATGTTCAAGACTATGGTGACGGAGGGTTATGTGTGCTGTGTGGTCAAAGGGAGTTGCGGGGGGATGGCTGGCAAGGAGGCAAGGAGCCGCCAGGCAACAACAATTCCCATTTCATGGCACATTATTTTGTGGCTTTTGTTTCGACTGCCTTCGGGCACATCCAATAGAACGTTTGAAGCGTGTATGTGTGAATTAGTGTGCGTGTCTGCATAAGTGTGTCTGTGTGTGTGTGTGTGTATGTGCGTATATGTGTGAATATTTGTGTTCGTGTGCATGTGTGTGTGTTTGACAGAGCGTGTGTGCTCGACCCAGGCACGTGCCTTACAATTTTTTCCTCTCTGCCTAACATTTAATAATAAAACTTGGCATATTTTTAATGCTTATTTATGAAAATTGCAACCTCGTCTGGCAGAGAACTGAGCTTAATTCTTTTCTCTTATTTATTTTTTGTTTCCTCCCTGTTATTCTCCCCTTTACTTTTTATTGCTTAAAACTGTTTTAATAAACTTTATCAATGCCATAAATACTATGGAAACGTTTTAGTTAATGAAAATTGTTTTTTAAATTTTTTCAAATTATTTTTGCATTTTCCGCTCACTTTAGGATTTTCCTTTGTGTTTTATAATGAACAAAATATATTAAAAAAATAAAGTAATTTCTTATTTAACTCAAGGTCTTGTCTGCGATTGGAAAAAGTTGGAAACTTTAATTAATTATTATTATAATTTTAATGAAATAAAATAATTAAAAATTTGTATTTCAATAGATATATATCTTTTAAATAATAGATATTTTAATAATTATTATAAATTTTAAAAATTGCTATAATCATTTATGAGAGTTTTACTGGAGATTAAGGAACACTCTTAATATATTTAATATCAATTCAATATTTGTATTAATTTTTTAAATGTTTTTATTATCTGAGCTCGATTTATAATATATACTATCCGTTTGATATATTTATTTAAAATATTTATAAATATATTTTTTAATTATTTATATTTTTATCATAACATACTTATTTATAAGTATATATATAATAAATAAATTATTTAGATTATTCATGTTCTATTATAAAATAATTAAAAAAATTATTATACGAATATTTATTTATTTTTTAAATACTAAAAAGTTTATAAGTAACATTAAATTCATTAAATCTGTAGGGTTAAAAGTTATATCTTATTGTATATATTAGTCATTATATTAAAAAAATATATATACACCTAATTCTGTTTTTACACGAATTATTTTTACACGAATTATTTTTACACGAATTTGAAATAACACGAGTAAATACGAAAAAATATTTCTATTTTTACACGACATAATTTGAAATAACACGAATACCAAAAAAAAACAAAATTACTTTTTTTACATGAATTATTGGATTTAACACGTTTTTTTTCAATGAATTTTTTTTCTACTTAAATAATTCTGATGTGTATTCTGAGTTATGTCTTTAAAATTGTCTAATGTTTAAATTTTTCTTATGGTGGTTGTACTTTATGTTATTTAAGTTTTTTGGCAATGAATTTCTGGTATTATTTTTTTTATGAAATCTAAATTTTAATTTATTTTATTATAATTTAGTTTATTTAATAAATGAAAACGAAAATAAATTCTTAAAATAACTACAACAATATTTTTTTTATATTATTTAGTCCAATTTTAACTTATTTTTTGAGGTCTAGAACCAATCTATTATTTTTGTACTTGGCCAGTATCTTTTTTTACACGATATTTTTTTACACGAATTTCTCGGGAACCATTCTATCGTGTAAAAACAGAATTAGGTGTATATTGAAATACGCCTTAATTTTAATTTCATTTAATTAATAATAATAAAAAAAAGTAATAAAAATGTAATTTAATTTAACTTCCTTTTTATTTTTTATGTTAAAGAATCCCTTATCAAATATGGCAAGACAATCGGAAGGAATAGAAAATAAATATATGCAGTAATATATATAAATATAATATATATATATATAGATATAGATATATTTATATATAATATAACATATATATAAACAATTTATTAAGATTTAATATAGTTTTTTATTTGTTCTGACTGTTCGGAATTTTCCAAATTGAAACGTTGCTAAAGTCGAAGGTTGATCATGTGTGATTTTTAGATCCTTGTTTATACCACCTTTTGAGGCAAACTTAATTTTACACTGGAAAAACTTATTTCAAATATTGTGTTTTAACAATATTTAAATAGTTTACAAACTATTCTTGGCTACAGAATGAACTCAGATTGCTTGAGATGAAGTGTTGACTAGTTGAGAAATCCAAGGGCGCATATATGTATATGTGGCACACACATATGTTGCATGTGTATATGCATATGTGTATGTTACGTACATGTATGCTGAATAATGTAGAAAATTGTTACTTTCCTTAACTTAAATCACACTTGAAAGCCCACCGAAAATTCCAAAAACATTCAATTAGTTGGAAACAAGAAAACTTACGAGGATTTCCAGTTGCAACTTGTATACCGCATGAAAATTTACAATGCAACACAAAGGCATCCAATTTGCAATGTAGCCTCGGACCTTGCCTCTTTTCTCTCTCTCTCTATCTTTCTCTCTCACACACTCGCACACTATATTTTTTCAGTCTTTCTCTATCTTTCTCTGAGCCGCACACTTTTTCTCTGCCTTTCCCTTACTTTTCGCTTTGCAATGGAGGCTGACAAGTGGCACACAAACACAAACAAGCACACATAAGGACACACAACCTCACTTATACACATATATACACACATGTGTTGTGTCCTCATGCCACGGCAGCAACTTTAAATTAGCTGATTAACTAAGTAGTAAAACAAGCCATAAGCTAGAAGCGGGATCAGTGCGATGGGAAAGTGGAAAGTGGAAAGCGGAAGATGGAAAATGGGAAATGGGCAAGCCGAGTCACCACTGCCATGTCCAATGTCTACGTGAGATTTGTGTCTGCCACACTTCCACATCTACACCACCAGCAGCAACAACAACAACAACAACAATAGCAACAACAACAACAAAGCAGGAACAGCAAACGGAGGCAATCACAAAATACCGAAAATAATATTTTTTTGCGCTTCGCTGCATAAAACAAAACAAGATGCTGGAAAAAAAGGAAATAAAAAATAAATACACACACATATATACATATATATGTATATATATGTATATTTATATATATATATATTTATATATATATTTATATGTATGTATATGTACATAAATATAACAAATATAAAAAAGAAGAGCAGCAGGAAAACAAAAACATTGCCTGGCTAAAAAATCAACAGCGCCAAAAACGAAAACAGCAGCAACAACAACAACAGCAACAACAACAACAAAACAAAAAGATAGAAATGAAAACGGAGCAACTGCAGCAGGAAAACTGAAACCAGGCGGCCAAATGAAAAACGTATTTTATCTTTCCACTGGCGAGGCGAACGCAAGAGCAAGAGTGGGAGTAGAAAAGATGGTGGAGGGGATGGGGGAGGGGGAGTTGCAGGTGGAGAAGCAGTTATAGCAGCAGTAGCTGCCGCGAAAGCTCAGGAGCAAGATGATAAAAGAGTAGACCATTTATCAAAAAATACGAGCGACCACCCAAAAATATATATGACGCACATTGGGACCAACGATTGTTTAAATAAACGCAAAAAACAAAAGCGAAAGACAGAAATGTGAAATCTAAAAATAGTAAAAAATATAAAATTAACTCACACACACACTTACACACACACACAAACACATACAGACGGGTAGACGTTAGGCTAAAGCCTTTGTGACGCTTTTGTTGACTGTACCTGGAAGCTAATTTACTTCCTTTTTTTCATTTTTATTTTTTTTTTATAATTTAGTTTTTTTTTTTTTTTTGTTTTGTGTTGCTCCACTGTGCAGTGGAGTGCAGCAACAGCATCACTGGCAACGGCTGCTTTCTGTCTGTGCCCTTTAGCTCTGACTTTTATGTTTTCCCCGCTCAGATATAAAAATACAAAACCCACCAACATATGAGAGAAGTTCGCAGTTGATACCCTTGGAAGCCCAAAGTTAGAGCTACGAAAAGTTCAAAAGTGACACGATATCCTGTGCGATATATATCTGCGTCTATATGCATCTAAAGCGGGTCTCTGAGCTATACAAATAGAAATAATTTTCCAAAGTTTTTCCTGAAAAGTTCTCTATTGCAGCTCTGACAATTCTCTTTTGATCTATCAAAGGAGTCTTCAAGGATGTTAACGTCTTGTGTTGTTTTTTCCCTGCTATAAAAGAAAAGCTTAGATTTATCGAGTAGGAACTATACATTTAAATATCGATATCTTAAATACGATCAACCACTGAGATTGGCAAAGCGTGATTATCGATAGTTCTGAGAAACGCAAACTGTTTAGGTTTTACTTGAAGTTAAAAAGAATTTTAACAAAATTTCAAATGTATCGATAAAACAGGATTTCATCGATATCTTTAAGGAAAAACATTAACTAAGAAATATAAAAAAATGTTCTTTGTCTTTTAAAAAATTGAATCCATTTAAATAAATAATTTTAGATTTAAGACTTTTCTTGGAAGTCAAAAATATTTAAAAAAAATTCCTCAAGTTATCGATATATTAAAGACTGTCGATATACCAAGCTATCGACGAAATCAATCATTAAGAATTTATATTCTGAAGGGAACAGAAGTTCTTCTAAAATTTCCTGTTGATGTTACAATTAAAATATCATTTTTATCGATAGGTAAAGTTCTACTTGCTATCGATATATTATCTATATTTATACAGTTAAGGACTTTTAATTTGCCGAACATCGAATTCCAGGTTTCCAGGGTATTCAGGCTTTCCCAATATGTGCACTATCAATTTCTTATTATATTTTTTCGCCACTCTCCCAAAAACCCCCTCCCCCATACCACCCATCACTTTCTGGTCGAGCCAAAAAATATTTTGTACGCGTACAAGAATAACAGTAAATGTGGCTTACTAACATTTTCTTATTGTTGTTGTTGTTGCTGTTGTTGTTGTTTTTGCTACTATTGCTTTTGTTGTAGTCGCTGGCGCGAGTGGCGTGGGTGCTGATGCTGTAGATGGGTATGAGTTTGTATGTGTGCTTGTGTGTGTGTGTGTGTGTGTGCGGGTGGGGGAATGTGGGGACTACGAGGGAGATAAAATAAAGCAAAATATGAAATGAATGAATTTTTGTTACCCACTGACACGATTTATTTACGAGTGTCCCGCAATTCTATCCCTTACATGTGTAGCCTTAGCCGTAGCCCGATTCTTGTTGTTGTTGTTGTTGTTGTTGTTGTATGTATTGTTGTTGCGAAACAACAATAACAATTTTTTATTATCCCTTCCACGATGCTGCCCGCACTGTGTACATCATTATACAACAATTGAAATGTTGTTTGGCGTCGCCTCGCCTCGAATTGTGGCGACGCCGCGTGGCGCCCCAGAGGTGAGAGGAAAGTCAATGGGGTTCCTGGGCTTTAGCCAGAGCTTGACTAAAACCACTGCCAAAGTAGCAAAGCGCTGGTGGAGTATCAACGGGGCATTGCCAACAATAAGAATAACATACTAACACATACACACACACACACACACACACACACACATACGCTCACTTATACCCATACTTATACTGATATACACACTGAGGCCGCTTTTTCAATTACCAGAAAAATATATACGAGTTTTGTTTGCTGCCATGACCTTTGGAGCAGTCGCACATATGTGTGCCTGTGTGTGTGTGCCTGCGTGTGTGTGTGAGTGTGTCTTTGTGGGTGTGGCAACAGTGTCAAGCTAAGGTGATACATATTACAAATTTATTACACACTTCCCACCGACCAACACCAACACCACCCCCACCCTCACCCATACCCATACCCCCCGCCGTATGGCCATTTCCTAATAAGAACTCCCTTCGTTTGATAAAGAACTTATCAACAAAATGTACTTTCATAAATTTTACGTTTTATGTCTCATCGAAACTCTGAAGTTTTATATCTTTTCTTCTTTTATTTTATTTTTTTGTTCGCTCTTTTTTTGTTTTGTTGTCCTTTTCCACAGGTAGCACCATGAGCCGGAACAGGCCTGTAAATGTGCTCGTTATAACCGACAAAACAAAACCATTCATAATGCTAACGGGATGACACAATATCCCGGAATGGTATCCATTTCGAGCGATCTATTGGACATACAATAAAATCATAGTTTATAGGAGTGGATTTGGAAGGGGATTAAGAGAGCGTGGGCTGGGGAGAAGCAGCGAGCGGGAGGAAAAAAAAAAGAGAAAGTGAATAAGTGAAAGGTTGACATTCGTGCTTTGATGAAAGAACTAGAATCAGAGTTTTAAATGGAAAAAAAAAAATGGAAATGTATGGAAGATGAAGCAGATGAAGGATAGATGAATAGAAAATGTTTTAAAAGAGAGTAGAAAAAGTATTATAAAAGATATCGCATACCAAGAAGAAAAATCAGAACTAAACAAGGTTCAATTCTTTCCAGCGTGAATCCTAAGCCAATCTTAGCTGCGAACCATGTTTAATCCCGAAACATGTTCAATTCTAACCCGCGCTCAATCCTGAACCAAATTAAATCCTTACTTAAGCACAATCGGTTCGATATTATTTAAAAAACATAATTTTAAAAACTTTAAAAATTTTATAATTATAATTATAATTACTTATTTTGTGGGACTTTAATTATTGTTTTTAAGAGTCCGCCAGTTAATTCCACGTCTTTCTTAAGTTTTGATATTAAAATGATATTCTTCCTAGTAAATTTCTATATATCTCTAAGTTTATTTTAAGATCTTTTTAATAAAATTCCTTCCTAGCAAAATATATACTTCATTTATTTCAAACATTTTAATAGGCCTCAAATAATGAATATTAGATATTTGCTTATATTTTTAATTCCTTAACTACGCTTTAAATACATTCGTCATTAAGCTACAAAATATAATGTATATATTAAGATTAAATATAAATATATAGCAATGATATATTGCATAATAATCATTTTGTATGTAAGAAGAAAGTTATATAAATAATCTACTTTTAAAAAATATTGCATACTTTTCAGGGCAACTTTCAAGTGCTACGTTTCTTCTTATTTATTTGGCGGAGATATAATAAAATAAGCAAATTAGGCTTTTTACATATTTTAAAAATAATAAAACTAAAATTTAATGAAATTAATAATTTAATTTAAATTAAATTATATAAAAAAGATTAGAATCTTTAAAGAAATTAATTATAAAATAAAAATCATAAAATTGCTTGTTATTTAAAATTATAAATAAAAATATTATTGAAAAATAAAGTAAATTTAACAAATTTCTATAAGTTTCTTAATTTTAAATTTATCCTAGCTTTGGAATTATTTTCAAATTGCTCTTTCCTTTTTTGAAGTCACTTATATAAGTTTTTAAATAATAAGATTATTAATTTTTTAAGAACGTGACTTTAACTTTCTATCTCTTTTCTAATAAACACCTATCGATTCTTTATTTAATCGATAAGTACATTTATATCAAATTTATAAACTATCTCCAGGTCAAAGATACACACTCTATGATAATTTTCCACTCAAAATATCCCTTCTTTCTCTTACTCTAAGAAAAAGGATTGTTCTTATCACAAGCAAGTTTCCAACTTCAATAAAAGATCCTGGGAGTCAGAAAACATTTGAGCTATTCAGATGAAATTAGGAATGTGGACAGAGGGAGGAGCACATATGCTTCCGGGAGGTCCTTCATTTGGGTCGTAAAACAGCTTAAAACAATCTTTCAAAGCTGAAACCCTTACTTAGTTCCCAACTAAAAACTATTCTTCTATCTTGGCCATAAATTGTTGTGAGCTCACTCGAGTTCCGACTCATACCTAAGCAAACTCCTTCTTCTTCCCTCACGCTATGTCGGTCTCTCTCTCTCTCTCTTTCCCTCTCTTTCTCTTTCTCTATCTTACTCGCTGGATACACTCATTAAAATTCAAACATCAAAATTGACGAAATATGAAAAGTTAATTTAAGTTTCACTTACAAATGCAAATGAAACAAAAATGAAATCCATAGTCCGACCCCAAAAAATAAATACAACAAAAAATAAAAAAAAAAGATAAATAAAACTGAACGAGAAAAAACAACAACAACAACAAAAACAAGAAGCAAAAAACACACGGAGCAACAAACCTACAAACGGCATTCACATCCAGACGACGCCTCGTCTCGGATGGACGGAATTCCGTGAAAAGGGTTACGGTCTAACGGTACACTTATATATATGTATATGTATATATTTATATATATATATATATGTATATATATATATATATATATATTTATATATATTGTATCTCTCATCTACTCTCCGGCTAATAGATTCCGCATAAATTTATGCGCCCCTTTTTCTGAAATATGAGCGCTACGAGTTCACGACATTTGTTTAGACAGCATGAGTTGGGGTTTTGGGGCTTTGGGTTTGCTGCTTTGGTGGTTGGGGTTAAAGTTCGTATTTGGAAATGGATGGACGCTTGGCTGGGTGGGCTGACGGGCTGCGAGGCTGGGTGGATCGGATGGATGTCTTTCAGCACTCTATTTGCACAAAATTAAACACCCGACGCGTAGAGCAAATAAGTTTCCCTCAAAATCCACTCTATCTTTCATTCCATTCCATTCCACTCCCCCTCCCCCACCCACTCCCTCCTACTCTCACAGACTCTTTCACTGAGCCAAACAATTATCCCTTGTACAAATTCATTTGCCGCACTATTGTCTCATGCAATTAACGCCCAGCGACGAATGAAAATGCGATTTTTGATAAATGCTTACAGATAACACAGTCCTAGGAAAGTCCCAATCCCCATCAAGGACCAGCGCTGTAGCAAAGGGGTGTGGTCGCTGGAGCAGTAGAAGGGTTGGGGGAGTGGAGCTAAGAGTGGAGTATAGACGGAGTCGTAACTTTTGGTAGCTGCCTGCTTTACGGCTTTGGCATAATTGCTGCGTCATTGTCGAGTTGTCAAGAATCGCAAATTGCGAACTTCAAGCATCGAGCTCCGAGCTGCGAGCTTCAAACTCAGTGCCCAGGGTCCTGAGTCCTCAGTCCTCAGTCCTGAGTTCTGACTTCTCTGTCCCGAGTTGTGGGCCCACAGCCCTGAGCTTCAAGCCAAAACGCGAATTTAGTTATAAAAAGCAAATTGCGTTCACAAATTAGTTGCCATTTAAGAAGGCAGTCAACGTTGTCTAAGGCCATTGCAATAAACGGAAAATAAAACTTCAAGACTTTGAAGTCAACGCACAAATAATACACTTCCTTTTTTTGATATAATTGGGAAATTGCATTCAATATCGATAGCTGCAAATTACCAATACTCAAGCCGCTTATTTTTGTCCATCAAAGGTTGATCCTTGCAATTAGTGAAAAATCCGGACATAACTGCAACTTCAAACAGAATATTTTTTTTTTCAATTTTAAAGCAGAAAAAAATCTGTTTTTCTTTTTTTTTTGGTTTTATTATAGAGTCAATATTTTCTGCTTTGAAAGGATTCTGATTCATTATAAAAAAATGGATATATTGTCGACAAAAAAAAAGGGTTCCAGGTCACAATGAATTCAATCGATATTCTCAACTTTGAAGGGATTGTAATTCACGTTCAGTAATTAAAAAAATATTGACGCAAAAAAAAAGCTTACAAATTTCTTTATACAAACGAATAAAATAAATTGTATGCAGAAATAAAAATGTAAGAAATTGTTGATTTTTTATATTTTCACTGCTTTCTTTTTATGTTTTGTATTTAACTTTTTTATGTTTAAAACTTAACCTGCCATTTATTTTTCTAAAGGTTGATTTTAAAATATTCCCAGGCACGGTTTTTTTTTTTTAATGATATCAATCAACATTTTTAAAAACATTTAAATAATTAATTACAAAACATAATTTTTTAGTATTTTCATAGATCGATATTTTTAACTCAAAAAACTTTAAGCTAAATTCGATTTTCTGTAGGAATTTTCCAACTTCAATTAAATCTCTTTTTTTACCCATACATTTATACCCATAATATTTGTATAATTAAATTGTCTAATTAAAACGAAGTAAAAGTATATATTAAAAAAATTACTCACCAATGTTTTAATTTTCTATTTTTATTTCAATACTCATCGAGTATTTATAAAAATCCTTAGATTTTTTCCACTTACTGCATTTATTTAGTTATATTCTGAAAAAAAGTAGTAAATTGCATAATTATATTCCTTGTATTAATATAAAAAAAAAATACCAAATAAATATATCAAATACAAAAATATGAATGAAATATATTAATTAACTGATTTTTGTTACGTTGTATATAAAAAACATCTTTTGAATTTCCCTTTTTATATTTAAATGCAATTTTAAAGAAAAAAACATCGAATTGAAATGTTCTCAATAATCATAGCATACTTTTTTGGGCAAGGCTTCATTTATATGACCCAACTTGAATATACATATTTATTTTTACATTTACATAAATAAATAAAAAAAAATTAAGTTAACTGTTAAAAAATAAAAATAAAACTCAGTATGAATTTTATGATCTTAAAAAATATTTCTTAATTTCATATAAAAATATCTGAGTATCTGGGAGAAATGCGCACATTTCATGAAGCTTTCGCAACGTTGCGTTATGAATATTACTTTTTATCAGGGCCAATAAAAATGTGGAGAAATTTTTGAGCTTCTGGAAGAAGAAGATCACATTCGGGCATGCATAATATGATAATCTTCTGGAATTAATTAGAAAGATTCCGAACATAAAAATCTGTGTCACAAACAGCCTGGCAAAGTTATAATTCCCATACTTCTGTCGACCATAAAAACTGCACTCGAGACGACGAAATTCACTGAAAGCTGAGGAGTTTCCCGTCGTCCTGGCAACAATGTGACGAGACCATAAAATTTTGATTTGACAAATGCATGTTTGAGAGCATACAGAATATTTCGAAAGGAGGATCTGGGAATTTGTGAGCTACCTGCCGGCTTTGAGTTCCTTTATTATTATTATTATTTTTTTTTTTTATTATTTTTATTTCATTCGTCTCTTTCTTTTTCTTTGAGTTGTAAACAAAGTTTGTCGCGTTCTACGCGTTGCAGAAAGTTAGCAGTTAATGCGACAAAAGGGATTTACGTTGGAAAGTTTTGTGGGATTGCGCACTGCAGTCAATGCTCAGGCTCCCAACTCTGAGCTCCCAACTCCCAGCAACGAACTCGCAGCTCCAAGCTTCAAACTTCGGCTCCAAGCTTCAAGCTGCAATCTCCAAGCTCCATGTTCCATGTTCCATACTCTACGCGCCACGCTCCACGCTCCATGCTCCAAACTCCACGCTCCAAGCTCCAAGGTTTAACTCCAGTTCCAGTTAAGGCTCAGTTCTTTTGAGTACATTAGCCGAGACATAGTCAAAGGCCTGTGCCTGTGCTTGTCAAGGGCTGCATGCGATAATCATGATGATAATAATGAGAATGATGATAAACTGGATGATGGTGATGCCGATGAGGACTTCGCTGACAAGCATCCTGGGGAGAGGCAAAACCCTTAACAGAATAAAGAAAACGCACGCACGTCACGCTGTCGGCATTGGCGCACTTAAAGGCCTCAAGGCTATGGCACAGATGAGATGGAGCACCAAGAATGTGAGCAGGTGTATGCGAGTGTATGTTCCTGTATGTCAATGTGTGTGTGTGTGTGTCTATGTGCTCCCCCAAATCCTCATTGGAAGTTGCGGTTTGTGGCAGAAGCAACGTTTTACAAAAGCCGCATTGTGTTGCTTTAATGAAATGTATAGCCTAAAGGATGTTACAGAGAATTGAGAACTTTGTGCTCTGTACTTTGTAATTCAAGGATGTGAGGGATGACGGGCAACAGGCAACAGTCACCAGGCAGCAGGCACCAGGCACAAACACTGAGAGGATGAACTGCAGCAATCAAAAGTTAAAGCTTCTACAAGATGCACTGCAGCAACAGCAGGACACACATTGACACAATGTACACATGACCTACACTCAATCAAAGGTCTGACTATAAAAAATGAAAGCCTCAAACTTGGAAAAGTCTAAGCCAAAGTTTTCGGAACAAATGAGATAAGTTCACAAAGGACCTCCTCCAATTGGCATTGCATATTTTAAAAAGCTGCACAATGAAAGCACCAATACCAAGGCTCAAAGGCTCAATATTAATCGGATGGAATATTGAAAGTTGAGAAGCTTAAAAATTAATTCCTGAGCAAGAATAAATTTTTTACTCAATGATCCTTAAATGATTTTAATAATAATAAAACTTATAATTCATTTGTCTCCTTTACATCAAATAAATATTATATTCACTTTGAGGCTTCATCAACAACAACAAATAAAATGATAAATTGAAGCAAAATCAAATCATATCCTCAATCCAATCATGGAACCTAAATGTAATCCTTGAACTATTTCAATGCAGCCACAAATATAAATAACAGAATTTAAAATAAGCCTGAATCCTTAAACCATTCACTTAGCAATTAATTTTGAATTCAGGCTTTGGAAATTATGCAAATCGCATTTACTTAAGTTTCGTTGTCTTAAAAAGCTTGACTCCGGCTGAAATCCTGTTTAATAAATGTTTTGCCGGCATGCATACAAAATGGAGGCAAAGCACCTTAAATACATTCCAATAAAAAGGAGGAAAAAGAATTTTATCCCTCAGCTACATTATATTCCAACGCCCTGGCTCTAGCCCCAGCCCAGCCCCCAACCACGCCCCCCGCTACCGATCAAAACCAATGCCACTGCGCACTCCAATCATTTGCAGGTTTTCAGTGCGTTTGTGTCTCTGACCAAAGTCGATGATAAAAAATATTCGTTGCATATTTGCAGGCGCGTTGCTATCCTTACGATTGCCATGGCAATCCAATTGTAAACTCGCTTCTAACTCAGCTTCCCTTTTAATGCTCTACACATGAGTGCAACCTTGTGGGGTGGCTTGGTTCAGTGTTGCTTTCTAAAGTGTTCAATGAGCGGGGGCAGGGGGGGAAACCAGGGAAACCAGGGAAATCATAGGAAACATAGAAAACAGGGTAACAAAATATTAAAGGGATGAAATGAACATTTGATGGACATTCGATAGATGTACAAATGTAATCCGAGTGTGGATTTAAGTTAAAAATTCTATCAAACTGGAATATATGATACTTTGGGTGTCACAGAACTTTAAGGATAATAGGAAACTCAACTTTATTCCTGTTACCGAATAATATTCGGATAACAATCGTTAGAATTCACAGACCTTGGCAAATTATTGCCAATTTAAAACTCAAAATTTGTTTTTATTATTACTTCCCGGGAAAAGAAGAGAGAGGCTCGAGTTGGGGTAGCGAGTTTGGAGCAGGGATTGGGTGGCTGGGTGACTGGGTGGCTGGGTGGCTGGGTAGCTGGGTGACTGGGGGGTTGAGTGCGATTTTCATGACTCGCCTAGTCTAGACTCTTGGACAGACCCACTTGTTTATGACTTTGGCTTTATGACTCGCCCTAGTCGGTGACTGGCAAGGAGTGGCAAGGAGTGGGACGAAACGGGGCAAGCACCTTAACCGCTGCGACTAAGTTGCGTGCAGCGTGGAAAACTTCCATTTCCATTTTTCTTAAATAAGTACATAACTCTATAAATCCCAATTTCCCACACTCGTCCACGCTCAGAGGGCCAAACAATGCGCTTTGACTGCGCCTGCACAATTTATAACTATGCGCTTTTCCTTCACTCTTCACTCTTCCCTCTTCCCACGGTACTCTTCACTCTTTACTCTCAACACTGAGCTCTCTGTTGCTTTGCTACGTCGCTCGTCGCTCGGTGCTCGTCTTCTCTATTTTTATTATTATTATTATAATATTTTTGTTTTTTATTAAAAACAGTCGACAACAAGAAAATGGCCAAAGCTAAAAGGCAAGTAAGCCACAAAGTAGAAAAGTAAAATGCCAACTCCTTGCCGTGGCATGAGGGAACAGAACAAAGTCCTCGCGCCGTTGAATTTAAGTGGCACAGGAGCTTCGCTGGCTTCTCCTTCGAATGTCCCGTTACACACACACACACACACACACACACACATATACACAGGGTTATATATATAACTGTATATTTGCATATATATTTCAAGAAAAAAAAACAACAAATATCATTTTATTTCCCTATCTCTCACTCTATTTTCCACTTACCCACTCTCCCTCTCTCCCTCTTTCTCTCACTCTCTCACTCTTTCTCTATTTTTCTCCCTCCCTCTCTCTTTCTCTCTCTCTCTCTCTCTCTCTCTTCCCTTCTCTGTCTCGCACTATATCTGTCTCACTTTTTGTGCAATTTCTATAACATGAATTGTTTTCTTTGGAGTCCTGGAGACGACTTTGCGCTCTGTGACAAATTA
The DNA here is from genome assembly GCA_035044505.1 of Zaprionus lineosus. Lineage (NCBI taxonomy): Eukaryota > Metazoa > Arthropoda > Insecta > Diptera > Drosophilidae > Zaprionus > Zaprionus lineosus. Next base: position 18,432 of record JAWNNX010000689.1, on the reverse strand, counting down.
AGTTGGCAGCAAATAAAAAATTGTATACATCCTTGGAAGGACCAAAGGAAGCGAAACGCACACAAAAAACGGTTCAAAACGGGACGAAAAACTTTGCGATGAATTATAATTGGGACTGCGAAACTTAACAAAAACTATCAATGGTTTTCAAATCTGCTAATTTACGTTAATTGTCGACTATCCTTGAAATATATTTTATTATAATTATTTAATTGACAAACAGAGGAAAGTCATTTAAATTTTGAATTTTTCTTTAGGTAAGATTATAAAAAAAGTATTCCGAATTAGTTTAGTTTCTTTTAAACTAATAACCAATAAATAACTCATATTGCTGTAATATTTGTAAATAAAAAATAATAAAAATTAATAAATATTTTTAATTGGCCGAAGATGAAGCTTACTTTATAACTTCAAGTCAATCAATATAAATTTTGAGCTGTTTATTATTTTTAATTTTTAATTGTTTATAATTTTTTAATTATTTTTTTCCTACATATTTTACGTGACTTGAAGATAAAAAAAAAGTTTAATGAAACGAGGGAAGTTGAGTTCTTCACTTGAATTGAAAATATGTTAAAGGAATATATAATATATATATTTATAAAAATATATATAAGAATAAATAAATGCATTTATATGTAAATATATTTTTATAAATTTATATAAATCATTAAATCAATAAAGAAATTATCTTTTTAGCGTATCTCCCTGTAAACTATAAGTAATCAAGGCGTTAAAAATGCGTGGAGTTGATTTAAGTTTTATTTTTAATAAATTACATTCTGTATTAAAGAAATTATTTGTATGCATGATATCTAAAATTAATTTTGAATAATCGTTAACCAATAAAATACTCAAAATTTGTTTTTTGCAAAGCGCCTTCTGAGAAGGATTCAGTAAAAAAATGTGAGGTCGAAGAATTTAATTCCTTGATCGTTTGTATTTCCCAATTAAAGAATTATGTTTTTTTTAAATTAATTTTAAAATTTATCTTTTATCTAAAGACTTAGGTAATAAAAGATATAAGATTTGATATAAAATATTTAACAACTACTTTCTCAATCTGGGAATAAATATATGGAATATCGTCGCTTTTTGCAGTGCAATTTATATATTTATTTTTCATTGCTCAATATATTAAAATATATATATAAAATTAGATATATATATTCTGAACAGTAGAAAGAAAGAGTCAAGTGTGTTTAATATATGAGAGCATCGCGAGGTCGACCTCTTGTAACCCAAACCCTCATACTTGTTGAATTTAGTGTTTTTTCTTCCCTCGATTTTTTATTGTTTTCTTTCTTTTTTTTGCGAGCTTTGCACAAATTAGAGGCAAAGAAGGCAAAGGAAAAAGACTAACGGGAAGTGTTCATGGGCTTTCGTTGAAAAAGATGTGAGATTTTAATCAAATTTGCCAAAGTGTGTCTAAATTTGCAAGTATAGAAGGTCCTTCCCCTCCATCATCATACCCACTTTCCGCCCAGTACTCCCCGGGGACCCTTTTGCATATGTCGTAATTTGCGCGGCCCAATTTGCATGCTTACACACACAACACACAACACACACGCAGTACACACACACAAATACACGCACACTAACTCACATTCATATGCATGTATATTTTTTCTTAGCCTTTGCTCTTTGCCTTTGAACTTTGATCAAATTTTAACCCCTACGTCTAACGCTTGGCGTGCGCTCTGCCAAAATTCATAGCATACATTTCGGCGTCTGCAAGAAAAATGATAAGATGACAGCTCATGAGGCAGCAGCAACAGCAGCAGCAGTAGCAGCAGCAAAAGTAGCAGCATCAACAGCAAGGGCAGCAGCATTAACAACAACAACAGAAACGACAACAACAACAACAACAACAGAAACTGTAGCAAGAGCAACAACAAAATAACACACAAAAAATGGCAGCTCATTTTTTAATATTTTTGGTAGACAGTTGGTAAACAGAAGCTAAGAAAAGTGTCGGACCGAGTCCTTTCTTTTTTTTTTTATTTTTCTTGTTTTTTGGGGCGCAGCACCTGGTAAATTTTTTCACAGCAGGTAAACCCCCATCTCCATTCACACCCGCAAGCAAAGAGACCAAAATTTAGACGTGCCAACAATTTTTAGAGCGTTTCACTCACTTGTTGGAAATTTGAAGTGGATGGAAGGGGAAAGGTGGGAGTATGACGGGCTATGGCGTTGAGTGGTGGAATATGGTGTGGGGGGGGGACTGCTCTCGAGGGGGTTTTCGTATGCGACACGTAGCCTTTGACATTGGCCCCGCTAATGAGCGAGCACTTTGACAAGAAACCTTGGCAGTGAACTTGTGTGTGAGAAGGCGATAGCTAATGCAGCCCGCACACACACATACACACACACACACTCGTACAGATAGACACACACTCAAAGACTCATGCATAGTATATGAAGCACTCTCTGTGTGCTCGTGTGTGTGCGTGCCAGAGGTGACTTGATTTTGTACGGGTAAAAATATGATTAAGAGACAGTCAGACAAACAGACAGAGAGAAGGACGGAGGGAAGGACAGACAGCATAAATGTTACTGCAGTGACTCAATTTTAGGAAGTGGGAGATGCTTAGAGATTTCAGAAAGCGAAACTATGACTCCTGAATACCCTTTCTATACTCTATATATGTTGTATATATATTAAGATTTAATTCCAGTTTAAGGCTCACCAAATTTATATATGTATTTATAGATGATATTTTTAAATTGTAATACATTAAATAATTTAATGACTTTTAAATGCGCTTCTTATGATTTAATTATCTTGGAAATAAAATTCGAACAGCTCTAAATAAATTTGTAAATTTATATTAATTATACAAATAAATTTTAAGTTATAATTTATATATATTTTTTATATTTTATAATATTTAAAAATTTGCTAAGACTGTAATTTAGTAAAATGATATAAAGGAACATGATTTTTTTATAATATTTTTTTATTTAATAATTAAATTTATTTTAATTTTTATTTATTCATTATTATTATTATTTATCTTGTTTATGATGTTCGATGTCTCAGTTGTGGGATTTATCTAATTTTAATTAATTTATTCCATTTTTCAAAAATAAGTGTATTTTTAGTTTATTTTTGAAACTAATTTTTATAGCATTATATTGTTATTTTGTTTTTATAACTACATTAAATTATTTTTAAATATATTTTAATTATATGTTTCGGGTAAAAAATAGTTAAATATTGAAAAATTGGTTCATCTCCTCAATCGAAGCATAAAGGCATAAGGTAAGGTATAAAAGGCACAAGTAAGGCATAATACCTTTCAATTTCTAATTTCACTATTATTCCAATCCCTCGCCTCACCTGTCATTGTTTGTCTCTTGTCTCTTTCTCCAAATTATCTCCCTTTCACTCACTTCGCTGCCAATTAAAATGTTTAAGTTTGAATTTGCATTTTAAAACTTTCATAAAATCGCAATTTTGTTTATGTTTCAGACTTAAATTTCCATTTACGTTGGCCAAAGGCTTAACTTTAATTTAAGTAAACTAAAGCTCCAATCGATTGCCCCGCCCCCTTGACGCTATTACTCCCCCTCAATGCTATTGGTCTAAATTTAATTATTCCATTACAAAATTTTCGAATTATAAAAAATTATTTTTGTTGCCAACTGTCACACGTAACCAGTTCACAGTTCACAGTCCATAGTCCACATCCCACATCTCACATCCGACAACTTTTGGCTGTCGAAACACACACACACACACACACAAATAGAATTATGCACACACATACAAGAATAACAAACGCATAAATAATAAGGCAGCTGTCCAATATTCAATGCGAAAATCGAACCATTAGCTTTGATTTGAGAATAAAAGCAAAAATCGATGAAGGAAATTTATATACATATACATATACATAAGTGTACGTGTGTGTGTGTGTGTGTGTGTGTGTAATTGTGAAAACAAATGCCCGGAACCATAAACCGTTAACCGTGCCCGGCTTTAACCCATTAGCGTTTAGTGTGAAGGCGGCAAATGGGGGACGGAAGGTGGGAGACTGTGAAGCGGCGATTGGAAACTGAGAGTGAGAAGTGTAAGTGGGGTACGTGGTGCGGGGCGCGGGGTGTGGGGTGTGGGGTGTGGGGTGTGGGCAGAGCAATCGCTATAGAAATAATGCCGCTGGCCATCGCTGGCTTTATAAATATTGTCGAAAAATTTGTTGGCTTGGCGAAAAGTTTTTCGTGCTCGGTTTTTGTTTTCGTCAATTTTCGTTTCAAATACTTTGCTCATCAAAAATTAATGCAAAAATAAATAATAAAATAATACACCGTTAAATAATCCGAAAACCAACACCATTAATAAAGTGAACGCTCGACGAAGGACGAAGGACACAATTGCTGCCAAATCGAGGGGTGGCGAGCTCTGCGACGCGACTCGCGGGCGAGCCACTCACTAACACAATGAAATATTGGCAAATAAAACGATTTTGACGCTGAATTTAAAACAAGTGGCACGTAGCAGACGACAGTAGAAAGAGGAAGAGAATGCAATGGAGTGATGGATAGGAGGAGAGGGGGAGAGGAGGAGAAACAGCGGCGACGATGGCAGCAATGGAAGCGATGGCGACGATGGCAACAAGGACCAAGGCCAAAGCCAATGCCAGAACCAACTTCAGATCCCCAAAGCCATACCCCACACCCCACAGCAACCATCCCCCTCGCAACCACCCATTCCCCCCCCACCCAACACACAAAATGCCAGCCTCAAATTCAAAATCGCATTTATTATACTTACATTCCAATGGAGACAGTCCCGGACCCCCGGCCCGTCTCCGCGGACCCATTGCTTCCTTTGTCTTTATATAGTTGGCGCTTTGGTCTCCCTGCCCCGCCACTTCCTGCGTGCGTTTGTCAAATATTTATTCTTTGGATTGGATCGCAGGATTTACTTATTAGCATGCGCGCTGCAGGACCAAGCAGGACCCAAGTGCCGCTAACGAATCTGAGGGCCTTGAATGGCTCGATGCCTGGCGACTGTTGCCTGCTGCCTGGTGCCTGGTGCCTGGTGCCTGGTGCTCGCTGTCCTCTACCGTTCCCGCTGCTTGCTGACTGCTGCCCGGAAGGACCACTTCAGGGCGGGAAATAGGCTAAAGAGCGCGTGAAAAAGTGAGCGCTGGGGCACAATGCGGACACGACAGGAAGATAGAAAGACACCTGAAGTGTTTGACGTGCCAGGACATAGGGCGACACAGTGAACGGTAGCAAACGATATTGGTGCGACGAGGCGACAGGACGACAAGACGACTGGACGACAGGAGGACAGTAGGACAGGACGACAGAATGAGAGGACGAACAGACAACAGGACGACAGGATACTGGATACTCCTGTCAATCGTCGCTGACACAAACCAAAATCAATTGTGGAAGGGCAGCGCGAAACGAAATTACCAATTAGTTAAATGGCACAATGAGTGAGTGCGAGAACGACTTCAGGACTTTGCACAACCCACAACCGTTAGGACTTCAATATGGTGCCTGCACTGCCTGCTACCAGTTTCCCTTCTCATATTCCCCTCTCTTCTATTTACCACTCTCTTTCTGTTAGACTCTTGTCCTCTCTCAATGCTTATTTAATTATGGAACCATCTGTGCACGTTGAAGGTTGCTTTGATTTTACGCTTTTCTGAACATTTCTACAGACACCCCTCCCCCCTCCCACCCTTCTCCACCAACCAGACTTACCACTCCCATAATTTACCAATACCCCCACCGACATCGACACACACCCTACGCCAGCTCCTCTGTATCACATGCCTCTTCGACTTGCCTTATTTGCTTTCCCCTCGCATTTTTTGTTCGCGGCTCCCCGTCGCCCCCCTCCAGATGAGATTTTCTTATTCGCGTTTGGTTCGTTAATTTCATTGTTTTTGCATATTTTCAAGGGATTTCAAAAAATAAAAAAAAAAAAAGAAAGAAAATCTTCTCGGCACTGAGTTTTCTTGCTGCCTTGTCTCTATGTGTGTGCGCCACTCTGTATGCGTGTGAAAGACAAAACGCAGAGAAATGAAAATCATTGAGAGAAGTACAAGTAACATTTTCGAAGCTACTCAAAATTGTCCCTACAAGGATATATGCAGGGTAAAAAGAAATACAATGTGAAGACTTAAAAACTTGAAGATTTCAAGATTCACAGGATTCAGATTCGAGACTAATATATCCCTTCGTTAAAAAATAATTAATAACAAGTAATAATTTTATTTGTTAAAAAAAAAATATTGAATTTTCGATGTATCATTTTATTTCAAAAGAATCAATTTTTAATAATTATTTTTGGAATTAATAAATAAAATTTAGTTCAATTTCATATTCTACTTTAAGCAATTTCAATTAAGGGGTCAATAAATTTGTAGCTTATCTTCTTTTAACCAAATATTAAAATTTAACATAAAAAAAAATAAATTATAAATAAAATACAATGTGGCATAAATAAAATAAAAATTCTCCTTCTCTTCATCTTCACTTATCGCATTTTCTTCCATTTATCATTGTCAAAGTATTTAACGATTAAATGCAATGAGAAAAAAAAGGAAAAAAATAAGAAAAAAAGTATAAAGTAAAATTTACCATCGTTAAGTCAAGAGGCGGCGACAGGCAAATTAAATTTACCAACTGACACCTCAATTGAATTTTGTTATAGGTACAGGATATGCTCAAGAGGAGCAAAGGACATGGAGACTGATGGCGACTGATGGCGACACGGCTACGGAGTAGGGAGACAAAAGGACAGAGGGTCTGAAAGACTTAAGGAGATTGAGAAAGTGAGGAGAAAAGGAGAAACCGAAAGAGACTGGAGACTGAGACTGAGACTGAGACTGAAACTGAGGAAGAGGAAGAGACATTGACATATTTTGATATGTGCCAGGGAAGATCACGTCGTGGCATTTGATTTGTTATGTGGCTGACTTGATTGACACAATGGCTAAGGTAATTTTGAATCGAATGTCAATCAAAGGCTCTTAAGTTGTTAACTTTGTGCTGCTAAATGCGAGAGGGCAAACACCACCGCCACCCACCAACCACCCGCCACACCAACCACGACTTTTTGTTCTATTCTTTGCTGTGGCAAATTTTTGACACAGGTTCGACATTCAACGGAGTCCCCGATAAGGTGGGGAGAGGAATATATATAAAAATATAATAAAAAAAAAAAAGTATATATAAAAAAAATGGAAAAAATATACGAAGTTAACTAACGAAATGCCGCTGGTAATTTGTTAAAGCGTTTCTTAGCGGATATCACGTGCGCACGTAAACCCCAGACCCTCAAAGCACAAGCCCAAGCCCAAGACCAGTCCCGACCCCAATCCCAAGCCAAAGGCAAGGTACAAGCCGAAAACCAAAGCCTGCCAATGGCATTGGTAATGCCAGCTCCCAACGACAGAGGGCGCTGGCATTAAAATCAACGTCGCATCGTTTCAAGATGATTTGACACGTTGATTGATCCGCTCATTGGCGCACAAAATGAAACCCAAAAGTCTCCATCGCTGTATCCCCGTTGTCACTCTGCAAATCTGCATGAGCCATCCAACCATCACACACCCACACACACATACACTCACCCACACCTACATACACAACACTTTGCTTCTATCACTAACCAGAAAAAGACGTTTCCACTCCACCCGCCCCCGCCTCCAACCCAACCGTTTGGCCCCCCATTCCTATCGTCTACGATTTGGCATTAAACAAAGTAACAACTTCATGGTAAAAACGCTGTCATTAGTGGCGCAGGGCCAAGGCACCAAAGTGCCAAAGTGCCAAAGTGCCTGTTAGCCATTTTTTAAGGGCGTGCCATCAGCAGAGACATGCAAAAAATATATATAAAAAGGAATATAAGATGATTATAAAAATTCTCTGTAAAGTCGCGTCATGTGCAAAATTATTGGGTAATTAACGACGAGCACAAAAAAAGCGCCAACGGAGCAGCAAGAAAAGCAGCTAAAGTCAAGATGAACGACCAACCAAATACCCTATAAATAATTTTAAAAATTTATGCGGATGCAAACGAAATAAAAAAAGTTTAATTTAAAAAATAAAATAAAAATTTTAGCGTTATGTTTAAAATTCCGTTATTTGCAATATTAATAATAATTTTTTTTTTTAAATTGACATATAAAACGGCAAATAAAAAATTAAGCTCAATTCAGTAAAAAATGTATTTAATTTAATTACTTTATTTTTTAATTATTTTTAATCCATAAACAATTTCAGAATATATATATTTTTAATTTTTTTAATTAATTTCCTTTTATAATTTGGCTAAGAATTAAAATATCCTTTCATTTAACCTTTTTTTTAAAAGGTATTCAAAATATGCACTAAAAAATATAGACGAGCGAAATGGGCGCTATAATGGAGGCGTGGCGCGACGATTAGCTAAATGTTTTCAGGAACTGGAAGCGTGCAAAAGTTGGAGTTATCGTGGGCGTGCATGTCCGGATAATTAATAGATAAATAAGCAAGTAAGCGACCGAAGGATATAAAGAAATATGCAAAAATGTACAGCGAAAGTAACGGTAAAACAGGAACAAAAAATATTCAAAAAACTAAAAGAAACTTTGCGATTGGAAATATTAAGTGGAAAATTGATTACAATTTTTGCAAAGAGAGTAAGGGAAGAATTTTTATGTATTTTATTATATATTAAATTAATTTAGAAAATTGATTTTATTTATAAATAATAATTATTTTAATTTTAATAAAGGCTGCTACACGCTAATATAATAATAAATTATAGGGTTTTTAATTTTTTAATATTATATATGTATATATATATTATTGTTTATATTATGTATTAAAATTATTAACTTTTTTAAAATTATTATACAATTTAAATAACAAATCTTTTAAAATTGTTTTAACCCTAATAATGGCCTAATTAAAAATGCTTTTAAATTTAAAATTAAATATATTTATATATGTAAAATATAAAATTAAATATAAAATTGTTATGCTTCCGCAAAAAATCTATGTATTTAAAAATTAAGCATGCCAATACTTAAAATAAAAATTTCCACTCATTTTCCGGTATTTGACTTATTATTTTGATATATTTATTGTAAAAAAATTATGAGTACTTCATTTAAAAATCTATGGCAGTTTTAATTGACAGTATTTACTTGTTCACTTGAAAATCTTTGAACGCTTTATAAGTGTTTTTTTTTTTTTGTAATAATTAATTAATTTTTTATATTTGAAACGAGCAAAGTATCCCTTAATGCAAATATTTTGAAAACTCTTCAAAGCATTTACCAATTACCTAAATGTGCAAAAAACCGTCAATGGTAATTTAAACATTTAAGAAAAATCGGGATACAATCATGTGGGAAAAAAATTGAGGGGAAACAAACTTTTGCCCCGGAGGTACATAACATTTTTAAGTGAATGAATAAATATTATTTTGGATTTGTTCATAATTTTATTTAGGTTTTTTCTCCTTGACATATGCGATGTTTATTTAAAGTTGTCAATTTCGCAATTGCCCCCAAGGAATACAAAACTCTCCAACACTTTTTTTCAGCTGCACAATGCACAGTGCATCATTGACTAGCAAATATCATCTTTATATAAGTGGCCAATATGTAGATGGATAGATAAATAGGTATATATCTATATATACTATATACAGTAGTATAAGTTACAAAAGACCTAAATCATAATGGACGTTGTACGGCACAAATTGAAAAATATTCTGTGGCAAGTGTTGTTGCAACATGTTTAATGTGATGACTGGCGGGCAAGCAATTTCGCATGACATGGCCTTTATTAGGGCAACAAAAACAATTACAAAACCAATTGACAGTCACACACCACAAACAAAACCAACAACATTGCAATGCCAACAACTCGCGCACACACACACATACACATATACACTCATACACACATACACTCGTACACAGAGACAACAACAGCAAGTGAGATGAATCCTTGGATAGCCACAGCAGAAAACTCGATGTGCTTTATTGTTTAAATAATGAATTTTCGCGCTTAGCAGTTAAAATGATTTAGTGCCATCTCGCTCGCACAATAGCTATCTATCTCAATTGGCGTATCTTTCTCTATCTCTGTTGGACACGCGCTTGGCCAAAAAATGACCAAAAATGAACTTTTGTCAATTAATTGCTCAGCTTTCCTATCGAATGCCGAATATCGAATTTCGTTTCCAAAATGCAACGAGCCAAACATTTATACGTATATGTGCTTGCGTCTGTGTGTGTGTGCGAGCTGGCGAGTGTGTGTTTGTAAATTAGCAATGTAAATATACCAATTTAAAATGCCGTACAATAAATATGAATACAAAAGCGGTGCACAAAAAACAAACGACGATATCAGCGGCAAATAATTGAATTTACCCACAGTAAAGCACACAGTGCATGAGTGTGAGTGAGATAGGAGCTGGGAACGGGGGGCTGGGGGCTGGGGGCTGGGGGCTGGGGGCTGGGGGCTGGGGGCTGGGGGCTGGAAGTGGGAGTTGGGATCTACGTATGCAGGCGAGAGAAGTGGTGCCCGCAGCTCTCTCACACTCACACTTATGCACACAGACACGCACAATCCACACTCAGGCAAACAGACAGATAGACAGACAAATAGACAAACCGACATATTGTGTGCCTTTGTACGAATCTAATAAACCGAATCATGTATACGACAGTACACAGCCACACACACACACACACACACACACACACACACACACACACACACGTCTGAATATCCATATGCAAAAATAACTTCAGCTGGCAGTCTGCTTCGTGTGTGTGTGTGTGTGTGTTTGGTTGTGCGGTGTGCGTGGCGTGCGGAGTCTGTGGAGTGTGAGACTAGGAACTTGCATATTTGCATATGTATGCGTGTATCGCACTAAAGGCTAACACTATGCAACAAAAATTCCATTCATATTTCCAATACGAAGATAGTAGAAGGTCTCAAGGTGTGAATATATTAAATCTTAATTAGATAAATGGAATCTACGTTACATTTTATTCATCATTGGAACTTAAAATTAAAAATTAGTATTTAATAATTAATTAGAGTATAATAATTTTTGTATTATTATTTTTTTTTATTATTATTATCTAATTTTAAATAAATATGAAAAATTATGTAAATGCTACCTAAATGGAATGGTATTTTTTTTTAATTTTGTTCCAAATTTCAATTTAGAAAATTTGTAAGTATTTGCAGATTTTAAGTTTAAAATTATAGAAACGCTTTGATTTAAAAAATTTCAATTAAAAAATATTTTATATCAAAATAAATAATTGCCTTTTAAACTTACCATCAAAATATTTATGAGAAATTTGCTGATTATTTTTAATCTTTGTAAAATTGAAGTGTTTCCATAAATTCCAAATATCTAAAAAAAATTTTAAATTCAATTTAAATAAAAAAGAACTTTCAAATTTTGTTTTGATTTTAAATAAATAAATTAATTAATTTCAGACTTGATTTATTTCATTAAAGTTATGCACAGATGCTTTTTAATTCAAAAGTAACTGTTTTTTCCTCAAAATTCCAAAAATTAAAATGAAGCTTTTTTTTGCTTTAATTTTCACATTCAAATCTAAAATTTGAATTCTTAAATTGAAAACTTTAAATAAGCCCCTTGATTTTGTTGGCTAGTGTTATTTTTGAGGGACGTTTGATTATGCCTGCCGGAGAGCCAATACTCATGAAATATTGAAAAGCTGCGGGACTGTTGAGGTGGGCGTACGGTACAGGTGCGGTGTCTGTAGGCGTGGCATGCTAAAAGGAGGTAGGTGTGTGCGTGTCACGCGGCGCACACGAATGATGAAATATGCATGAAATTGACTTTTGTGCCAAGCCAAAATCACGGCATCTGCATAGAGTAGGAGAAACGAGACGAGGCAAGGACGATGACGAGGGGCGTGGACGAGGGATGAGGACGGGGACGGGGACGAGAAAGAGGCAAAATTGATGCCACCATAAGCCTCTGCTGCACAAGTCCCTACCCTTTCCTTCCCTTTCCATCCATTTCCTTCCCCATCCTCATTCCCATTCCCTCCCCATCCAACCATTTCCCTTCCTACCCAACCAAACCTCCTTTAATGTTGCCGTTATTGTTGTTGGGGTTATGTAACTTTAATTGAAATGTAAACTGAAAGCCGCACGCGACTAAAATGAGAAAGCGACATTTTAATGTGTCAAACAATGGTGCCTCCTGCACGGTACCTTTTCAGTATCCGCGCCGTGGCTGGGACTCCTGTCCGATATGTTTTCCCTGGGTTAAATAGGAAAATGTGAAAAACATTTTTGTTTTCCCATTTAGAGCATTTTAATTGCGTCAAAAAGCCAAATGAGTGAGAGCTGCAAATTGTTTGGCTACTCCCCGTACACCTTACAATATTGCCGTTACTACCAAAAAATCTCTGGCCCGCTCTGGTCCCCTTTACATATATGAATGTGTTTATGGTTGTGTTTAGGCCGATGAATAATGCATATCAAATGAGCCGGTGAAAATGTCATGTTGTTGAGGTTTGTTATTCGTGATACAATTTTATCAAAATTGTCAAATTGTTCAAGCCGAACGATAATTGTTATACGAAGTAGAAGAATAATTGCCTTAAATAAGTAAATACTCAGATTTGTCGACTCTGCAGGTACGTCATGCACTGCCTAATGGCCGCACTTATCGTCTATTAGATAATCACAGCCAAGAAACGCATGGGAACAATTTACTAACACTCAATGAATTTTCTTCGAGTTCTAGCGAATTTCAAAAATGTTAAAGTAGTTAATTAATATACACTAAAAAATTAATAATAAATAAATAAATAAAATAAAATTTAAGTTATATAAAAGAAGCAAAGTTTCATAAAATAGACGTATGACTATAATTCTAAGCACTGATCTCAAGCGCTTAAAATGGTTTATATATATACACTATATATTACTTTAGATTGGCCCTTATTTTTGATTTGTACATTTGTTTATCATGGAAAAACATTTATATTGTCTGTTTATAAAACATTTCAAACTCTTTTCACAATATCTTTAGGTCTGTTAACCCACAAATATGGCAGCTTTGGGGCCTAGAACTGAAGCAAAAAAAACTATTGCATACATTTGTGGGCAACCAGTCGAGACCTTAGAGCTTAATTTGGCGTTTTAAAAAGAAAACCAAACATTAAACAAATTTTTAAATTTAATAAAAATAAAAACTGAAGGGAAAGTTTAAAATTGTAAATGTACAAATATTAAATAAAAAAAAATTACCTTTAATTTTAATAATATAAAAATTGAAAACAAGCATCATTTTGAAAGTTCTGGCAGGGAATTTTTGGATAGTGCGCGGAAACGGAAGTGTGTAAGCATTTTGAATATTTGAAATGAAATGAAAATTAAAAAAAAAAAACTCTTTTAGGATCTTCAAAGATGTCATTCCCATACTTTTGTTAAACCTTTCATATACCCCTCTTAATGCGGGAAACACGCATCAAACAAACTTGTCCTTTCCCAAGAATGAAATGCGAGGAATATGGGCGAGGGGCGTATGAAGGGGTGAGGGGAATTGTTGTTAATGGTTGTCTAAAAGTCAACGGCGACTTTGCATATAAAAATAAGAAAGCAAACCAAAGTCTTGTGTGGCCTATGCATATGCATATGTATGTGTATGTGTGTGTGTGTGTGTGTAAATGCGTGCTTGCCTGTGTGCATTGGTAGGCACTTGTATACATATTGTTTACCGACCCGGTATATACACTTACATAAGGCATTGTGAAAAGTTGAAAGCCTTTTTCGCTCAGCCAGGACAATGTCGGCTGTGTCGCTGCCGTTGCCGTTGTCGTTGTCGTCGCCGCTAGATAATAAATGACCGGCCATTAAATTGCAATTAAAAGCTCATATGTGCGCATAAACTTTGCAGCTCAGACAGAGGACTGGGGCCTGGCCCTGCGAGTTACAGTCGCGATATAAGGAGAGTGGGACAGACGTATGCATAGACAATCGAGCCATGCCACGCCCCATGCAACCAAATTCAACGCCCATGGCTATAATAATGGGGACCAGAAGCATTCGCTGGCAGGATAATAGCCCGTATAATAGTAAATTTAACAGTCGGTTGGACATTCCCGCTCATTTCCCCCCTCTGTATCCCACTTTCGCACTCTCACTCTATCTCCCTCTTTCTTTCACACTCTCTTCTTATCCCTTTCACTCTGCCACTTCCTGTCATACACGCTCTGTCTCTCTCTCTTTTTCGCTTGGTCTTTCTCCGTGTGCAGTAGCTGAGCTCAGGAGCTCTCAATAGTCACCAGTCGCTTGGTAAACAAATTATACGTTCAGCCCCTTATCCCTTATTTCTCGCCACTCCCTCTCCCCCCCTCCAACAACTCCACAGATTCAACAAAAACGCAGTGCCAAATGGCCGCACGGCCACTTTTCTTACATAATTGACATAACGTATACGTAATATGCAGTCGCCTATTTCTTCCACTGTTCTTTGGTTGTGTCTGTGGATGTTCGCTGCTGTCTGCGTGTATAGCACGCGCGTGTATGTGTGCTTGTGTTCATACTGTGTGTAGAGTGTGTGTGTGTGTGTGTGTGTAGTCAATTAGAAAATATGCATTGTACATAATTAAGATTTATACACACACATTGGACAACAGTCAATACGAACAGTATTCGTACAGCAAATCTGCGAGGCGGAGTGTCTACCACAAATGTAGCAAAGTCTACGCCTAAATGACCGTTATGTACCCTTCGTCAGTGATATAATTTTTAAACGAATATTTAAATTATAATTTAAATAGTTTAAATGTTTTAAAGCAATTGCTTTGAGATAAATGAAGATCGATAAGAGATCACGATCTTGACAGAATAGTGAAAGGATATTTATGCTTGAACCTCAATTAAATATTATAATTAATTAATTTGTTAATTTGATCCCATAATTGATTACTTTCTATAATAAGATTTAGATACTTTTCAAAATAAATTATAAGACATTTATCGCTAATTATAAAATATTATTATTTATAAATTAATTTTTTTAGATTAAATATATTATATAATAATTATTAATATTTGCTATTTATTTAAGATTTTAAATAATTATTAAAATATATTAAGCTTTAACTATTATTAATAGAGTTTTAAACTTTAATTACTTGTTATTTATCTTAATTAATTTTATTAACTATTTTTGAATCTTAAATCTCGTATAAAATTATATGTAAATATATAAATGTTTATATTAAATAATGTAATAAATTAAATAATTAATTAGACCAATGAAAATGATATTGATTGATTTTTAATCCATCTCAAATTTTAAAATGAACATTTATCGAAAAATAATAATTAACAACATTTATTGATAAAAAAAACCATTTTTTTTTAATAAATTTTTATATATCCGTCCCGTTCATTTCCTACCAGACTTATAGGATACTATGATATCTATCGACTGCCCACATCTTTCCCTATCGGTTCTACGCTTGGATATGGCCATGCAAGTTGCCACATGCAGCACATTAAACGTCCGTTGCAACTTGAACTATTCACTATACTGCGGCGGCAATATCAAAAGGAAGAAGAAAAGTATGAGAGAGAGAGAGAGAGAGTGAGAGGGCGAGATAGAAAAGGAGGAAGAGAAAACGAACAAAAAATAAAAAAAAAGAGAAAACGCTTAGCGCGTTTTGTGAACGCCGCCAACTGGATGCAAATTTCCATTAGCCATGCAAACGCAAAACTAGCCGCCATTTATCTGTCTAACTGCGGCCGTATGTAGAGCAGAGGGAGGGAGTGGTGATGGGAGAAGTGGAAAGGATAGGCAGGATGGGGTCTTGCGGCAGGGAACGGAGGCCGATGTGGATAGTCATCGGCCCGGCAATAGTTAAAATTTACTGCTGCCCAGTTACCAGTCAGCGTAAGCGGCACTGGCAGTGGCAGTGGCAGTGGCAGCAGCAGCAGCAGCAGCGGCAGCGGCGGCAGCAGCAGCAAGTTGCAAGTTGGCAATATGCATACGCATTTTATGCGACGCAGCAAACGAAGCCCGTTGGATCCCGGGAATGGGGCAATTTTAATGGAAATTTTTATTGAAAGCCAACAAAGCGCTCAATGGCCCAGCTAATGGCGTTAGTTGGTGAAATGGGTAACGACAGTAAAGTAGCTTAAAACTTCAATGAAAACAGCTGCCACATTGTCTCATTTTATCCTTTCTTCTATCATCCATCTCGCTCACTCACTCACCACCCATCTCGCTCGCTCATTCTTTACGCCTTTCGTGTTTGATATTCCGTTCGCCGCGAGCATCGCAAAAGAGCTGCAAATAATTTTCCTTGAATATGTAATAAAGATGAGGCGGAAAATATGAATAGAACAGAAAGTTCATATTATAATCAACATATATACAATCGATTTACAGTTAAGAAATGATTGTAAAAAAATCTGTATGAGCTTACAAAGGAAGCTATAAAATTTCATTTGTATTTTAAGCCTTTTAATGGACACAAAATGTTGTCAAACTTTATAACAAATTCCATCTGAAAATTATCCGAGCTGAGACAAATTACATAAATACATATAATGTACGTATATGTATATGTGTGTATGTATGTATGTATGTGTGCATGCGTATAGTGACATGTTCATTCTCTCTTCAAATTACGTGCAAAGAACATTGGGATATCAATGTCAACAGTAGCCTAGGAAAATTTAAACTATGTTAATCATCGCCAGCAAAGGCCAGACAAACAACAACAATAACTTAAATGGAATTTAAATTATATTATTAATTATAAATTGTTAAAAGTGAATAAAATTGAACAAAGTAATTTTGGCATCAAGAAATTTGCCCATTTAAATATTTTTCAAATTAACAGCAATCTCTTCAACTTGCGCTGTAATGGATCTCAGCCTCCTTTTATCTAACATATCTGGAATTTTGTGTGTTAAAAGTGTAAGCCTCGCTTTGCTGCAATTGGTGCATAGCTGCTGTTACCCCAACTCCCTACTCCCCCTGTCTCTCGCTTCCCACATTTCTTATCGCGAGTTCAAATCAACTCTCTCCCTTTCGTTCGATCTGTTCTTTTGCTCTCAACTTCCATAGCCAACGCACCAGAGAGTACCAAATACAAGAGTGCGTGATAGCTCTCAGGCTTTCTGTTAAAAATAGTAAGCCCTGAGATTTACTCGGTAATAAAAAATATGCATAATTAAAAGGTAAATAACAAAGGCCAAAGGCACAGGAATAGCTAAGTGATCACGAGAGCTATCACGCCCTCTTGTATTTGGTACTCTCTGCAATGCACTTACAATGCCTTGCATAAGCCTATGTAAGCTTAAGTGTGCATATGCATATGTAACTACAATTGTCTCTTATCTCTTCTCCCTCCTCCATTCCCTCTCCCAGCTCCCCTCGCGCTTGCTTACGGGAGCTGCTCGATCAAGTCAGACAACCTATAAGCTTTATCTTTACTTTATCATAACTCCCGCTGCCCCAGCACAACTTCAACTTTCAACTTCCCTGTGTATTTATGAACTGTCATTAATTATAAGCAGATAAAATCTTCGATGTTATTGATTAAGGTCAAATTGATACCGTTATTTCTAGAAATCTATTTTTTTTATAACTATAAAAGCTTACAAATTCAGATTGACTGTGGTATGCGGACGGAAAAGAGAGACTCAAATTTTAACATTTACTTCCTGATCACATAGAAATTTTAATTTATTATATTATTATATTAATATATTTTTATATTATTATTATATTAATATATTATTATATTATTATATTATTATATTATTATATTATTATATTATTATATTATTATATTATTATATTATTATATTATTATATTATTATATTATTATATTATTATATTATTATATTATTATATTATTATATTATTATATTATTATATTATTATATTATTATATTATTATATTATTATATTATTATATTATTATATTATTATATTATTATATTATTATATTATTATATTATTATATTATTATATTATTATATTATTATATTATTATATTATTATATTATTATATTATTATATTATTATATTATTATATTATTATATTATTATATTATTATATTATTATATTATTATATTATTATATTATTATATTATTATATTATTATATTATTATATTATTATATTATTATATTATTATATTATTATATTATTATATTATTATATTATTATATTATTATATTATTATATTGTTATATTATTATATTATTATATTATTATATTATTATATTATTATATTATTATATTATTATATTATTATTATATTATTATATTGTATTACATTGTTTTAATTGAATAATTGCCGTAGATCACACACACATACACACACATACATACATACACACACACATATAGTACATAGATGCACATGTACTGCAGG
>JAWNNX010000688.1:942500-1000000 GCA_035044505.1 Zaprionus lineosus | reverse complement strand
TGGAATCGAAATCGAATGGAGTTGAGTCGAGTTGACTGGCGGTGAGTCGCATCGACTTGGACTTCGAGCCAAACTGAAGATAAAACACGCATACGCCCAGTTGAACGATGCTCAGGCCGGGCCTGACAGTTTCTGCTCGTGGCGCGCCATTAAAGTATAAACAACTATAAAAATTTGCTGGCTACAAGCGGAGTCGTTAGCTTTATGGCAATGTGTGTCATTGCCTGTCGAGAAATCAATTAAACAAAAACCAAACAGCCGAAACGCCAAAACGCCAAAAAGTCAAAAAGTCAAAAGACAGCCAAAACATCATGCGGCCTGCAGCAGCGAGGGCGGTGGCGGTGTCGGTGGTGGTGGCGGTGGTGGTAGCTGGGATGGGTGCGGGGGCGGGGAGGCCTCTCTGTGAGCCTCTTGCGCAAAATTACGTTGGCAATTTCTCTCGGGTTTTGGTATGCGGCATAAACAGTTAATAAAATGCAGTCCACAGGCGGCTGCCCGATAAGCACGTGCGATCAGCCGCTGGCCAAGAGTGTGCTTGGTATGGACTTTGTAGGGGAAGGGAGTGGGGGAGGGAGAGGCAGAGACAGGGGGGACTGCGACGGCACTCGCCCTCGTGGGTGCGCCCCAGTTTGCGTAACGTGAAGTGCCCCCCAAAGTAGGAAAATTTTGTCATATGAATAGTGCCACCCAAAAGGTCATCCATCCATGTCCACGTCCATCCACCCATCCACCTGTCCACCCGTCCATCCGTCCGCACATAAATCAGACATATGTGTTTAGAAACTGCCACTAATTGGAGTCTATGGAGCAACGTTGGATCGGAATTCTAGGCACGTATTCCGAAAATATTATCCAATCTTCGTTCTTACCTCATATTTAGGTTCGCATTCATAATTAGCTGCGCTTTTCTTTCGGTGTAGCCGAGCGACCAATTGTTATGGTGATGAGCAGCTCCGAGAAAGAACCTCCGCTCCGGCCAACCCAAGACTTTCGACCAGCCGAGTCATTAGCATGGCCCAAGCTGTGTGGTAGGTGGCAGCTGGCAGTGGATAGGTAGGTAGGGGGACTGGGGGACTGGGGGACTGGGGGACTGGGGAGGGGCGGCAATTCTATCTTTGGCAACGCTTACATTTACCAAAAGCCATAAGCCACAAGTCAAAAGCCTTTCACGCACCACGAGCCCCGAGCCCGCAGCCCGCAGCCCACGGCCCAGAGCCCAGAGCCCAGAGCCCAGAGCCCAGAGTTCAACGCACGGCTAAAGCCCTGGATGATTCGCTTAGTTGTTGGATAGTTTGGCAGCTTCCATGATTAATTGAGATGCCAGCGAGTCACAAGCAGGATGCTTGTGGGAAGCCGCCAGAGATTTGCATGAGACGCGCCGAAAGATGAAAGACGTGACGATGCGAGCTGATCTCTTGGCCGGGAGATACTCGCAGCTAGAATTTGCTGGCCAGGCCAGCACTCGTCTGTCTGTTATTAAATATTTCTACATTTTTTGCTCATTAATTTCGCCGCAGCAACAAAAGCAACAAAAACAACTAAGCAACAAAGGCAACAAAAAGTCTCTTTAATTATAAGAAAGCCATTGACTTTTTTGCTTACATCCCCGAACTTATTCTAAGCTTCGGCCTCGGCTCCCGCTTCGGCCTCGGCTCCCTCTTCGGCCTCGGCCTCGGTCTCGGTCTCGGCTTCAGCTCGGCTGGTGTTTGTTCTTGTTACTGTTGTTGTCGTTGTTGTTGTTTTCCCCTAATTCGGCATAACATCAGCATCTAAACTTAACTCTAACTTAACAAGCGCGCAATAAGATTACAGCGACTTCAGCGGCGAGGAGAGCCTCAGGTAGCCTCAGGCTGCCTCAGGTGGGTCGCAGGTAAGCCCCTGCCTCTAATGCCCTGACTGTGACTGTAGATGTGCCTGGGACTGGGAGCTCAACTGCGACTGCGACTGTGACTGCGACTGTGAGTGGGAAACTTGAACAAAACTCAATCAACGTCCGAATGGAGGAGCACAGATCTTGAAGTGCCCGACAATTAGATGACTTTGGAATTGAAGTAGATGTGTTCCCAGCTCAGTTCCCAGTTACCAGTTACCAGTTGCCAGTTCCCAGATCTGAGCTCTGAGTTCTGAGCTCTTAGCTCCGTTCTGTGTGTCATTTGTTTGATTTGTCTGATTGTTCTGCGTGATGAAGTGCCCCAAGCCCCAAGCCCCAAGCCCCAAGCCCCAAGCCCCAAGTCCCAAACTTGTTGGCAAGCACATTTTCGGGCAAGCACTCGAGGCGGAAGAGCGTGCGAAAGAATTTTGGACCAGAACCGACAAAGTCATCTCAACGCCCACACAATTCCATTCATAATCATCGCCGTCGCCGTCGTCGTCGCCGTCCTCGTCGGCATCTTAATTGTCCAATCATCAAAGATTCTTTTATTATTATGATTTTCCGTTTGATATGCTTAAAGTCGCGTTTTTATCACTTAGTCGGGCATTAATCTGCCTCTATCTCTATCCCTGCCCCCCTCTCCCTCTCCCTCTCCCTTTCCCTCTCCCTCTCCCTCACTCTCTCTGCCTCTGCTTGTGGCTGCGCGTCGAACAATGGCCCACAGCTGATTAAAGATGCAAAATCGTGGGACGAGACGAACAACAAGACACGAACTTGGAATTTTTTATTGCATATCGATGCCTTTTATCAGCCTCGATCTTCGGGCTGCAGATGTAAGCGGGTCTCTTGGTCATCGGGGCTTTTGTAATCCCGATTGGTCAATAGAAGACACCAATGGATGACGCCGAGGCGATTCCGAAATCGAGCCCCACATAAGTTGGATGCTTCCCTTTGAAGCTGGAAGCCTCGGACCCTCTGGCAGGCTCCGACCTGCGGATGGGGCACAGTCCGATGAAGATATTCAAATAGATTCCGATATTCAAATGAGCCCCATCCGCGGTTTCGGGAATCCACTTGCCAAAAGCATATCAGATCTACTCGATGTACGACTCTAAATCAAATCAAATCGATACAGATACAGACGCGTATATATATATATATACATATATATATATATATATATATATATACACATATATATATATGGATTTATAGGGAAATGGTAATTTGGCCAAGAACCTGCGTTCCAGGCAGATGAAGATTTATGGGCCGCATCGATTCCAAGGTGTGTAGCGGAGAGGTGAGGCTCAGAGCTCGGAGCTCGGAGCCCGAGTGGCGCATCTTGGAATTTAATTGGAGACAAGAATTTAATTGTTGCGCACGATAATAAACATATATGGAGACTAATTACTAGAAAGCTGGCAACAGTCGCTAGACGCTAGACGCTGGACGTAACGTCCAGAGTCGATTGGCCGTCTAATTATAGCCGACAATTGGCTAAAACTGGCAAGTCTGACAGGCCGGGCTGGTGGGCAGGAGGGCAGGTGGGCTGGCGGGATGGGCCCCCCGCCAGGTGAGCTTCCTCTCAGAACTGCGGCCGTTTCAAAATATAGTTATTAAGCGTCTAAGCACATTACGAGTGAGGGGAGTGGCGAGGGGAGGGAGCCCTGGCCCCGCTGCCTTCCCTCCCTGCGACTCTGTGACTTGGCGAATTTGCGACTCTGCGACTCTGCGATGAGCACCCGACTCCGTCAGCCATGAAGGTGAGAGTCAGTCACTCGTCTCCACATGTCTTTGGGTCTACCCGCTCGTACTTATAATTTCAGCTGTGAGCTTCGCTTTGGCTCGGCTCCGGCTTTGGGTACGGGCTTTCTGTGGGCTTTGGCTTAAAATTTGGACTTGGACTCGAGCTGCGGCTTAAGCGTCAAGCTACGCATGACAAAATCGACAGCGAATGTCGTCAACTTCCTCTGGAGGTTGATCGTCGCTCGAACGTAATAAAATAATTATGAATTATGAAGAACAAATATTAAGTAACTATGAAAGCAGCAACAACAACAACAACAACAACAACAACAACAACGACAACAACAACAACGACAAAGTTAATTACGCAAATAATTCATGGCTCAAAGAGATAATCAGAGTCTACGATTCCGATTCCGATTCCGATTCTAATTTTAACTTCAATTCCAATTCCAATTCCGATTCCGATTCCAATTTCGATGCCAATTCCAATTCCGATCTCAAGTCCAGCTCGACGGTCGTGCAATACTCGCTGGACAATTGACCCTGAACCTCACTTCAAGCGAGTCGCACTCACGAGTCGCGGGGTACACGTAAGAATTTCCATTGTTCCATTGCTCCACCCACCCCTCCCCTCATCACAATACGGGGGCTATAATTTTAAATCCATTCGGATTCTTACACGTTTTACACTAATAACACGTTAGAATATTCCCTGTGTCTGTGTGTGCGTATGTGTGTGTGTGTGACTAGTCGACGGCTGCTCGAACCTCGTGAGTCACTTCTGGGTCTCACGTTGAGGCTTAAGGACACCGCATTATTGGAAACAGAGGATGACACAGGACACGCCTCGAGTGATCGGCCACCAATCGAGCGACAAGTGGGTCAAGTTCCCCAGGACCAATTGGGATGACCTTCAGCTCCCCCTCAGAATCGGGAGTTAATTGATCGAAAGTGAAACCGAACGAGGAATTAAAAGGGCAGCCAAAAGTGTGCCACACCCTTCATTGGATTCCCCCCAGGTTCCGGACACCCGTCGGCCATGTGCGACGTTGCATATGCGGAACGGGGCAAATCCATTACCGTTGCCTGTGGCACTTCCCGCATATTTTTGCAGCTAACAATTCAATTTGCCCGCCGCCTGAAAGTGAACAATGAAACTCGACAACAACAACAATAACAAGAACAACAACAACAACAACAACAACAATGAGCTTGCAACTTGTGCAAGAGTTTAAAAATCGCTGGAAATTAATTTGTTGCAATTTGATTGAAACTGAGAGCGAGTCATTAAGAGGCGTTTACAGTTTGTGGCCATCAGTTGAGTGGATCGTCCGTCCAGTCAGTGGGGAGAAAGTCGGCGTCCGACTGACATCTGTGTTAGTGTTCCACTGGGGGGCGAGGGGATGAGGATATGGAGGCGGGCTCCGGAAAGTGGGACTCTCTCTGCGATGATCTTCTTTGGGGGAGATCCCCTTGAAACCTGAGGTGGAGATTGGGAGCGGGTGAGTTCCAGCTTTGGCCAAGTCTGTCATCTTGGCCATGAGAGTGTTTCGCCTTCGTCTCTCCCCTCTGATCGTCTCTCAGAACATGAGCAATCGCCCAAGGCTAGCGCAGATCTGACTTGCCTCATGCGACGGAGCGCGCGTGGGTGACCATTCGATTGTCTTAGGAATTTCTTGACGCGCCCGTGACTCAGGGGCGCAGCTTTAAGCATTGACGTTGACGTTGACTTTAACGTTGACGCTGACGTTGACGTTGACGTCGACGTCCCCCACTGTACGTCGAAAGGCATAAACAAAAGTCGCTTATCGCTCGTCGGGCCATTTGACTAATTAGTTCGAGCCACACGTGCCCTGGGCGCATTTCTGGCCAACTGCCCCACACAGCCAGCTGCATGCACATCCACATGTACACTCATACGCATACACATGCACATGCACACATACGTTTGCAGACGGTAAGCGATTTGTGATTACATCCCCGTCTCCTTCGCCACCCTCCACTCTGCCCTCGCCTACATCTCCGTCTCTGTCTCCGTCTCTGTCTCTGCCTCCATCTCCATCCCTAGCAATGCGTTGCATAACGAAGACGCTCGAACACTCGCTTCTTCAGTGCAACTTAATGCCCCATTGAACGGGCCATTTGCTGCTCCATTGGCGCCCACTGTCCATGCAATTAGCCATCATTGAGCCGGCGATGCATTGCTGGTCTCATTGGTGTCATTGGTGTCCGGTTGCCGTTGATCCAACTGATCCGTTTACCGCTTACGCTCCGCCATCCGCAGTCCGCAGTCCGCAGTCCGCAATTCACCGTTTACTATTCACAGTTAACCGTTAACCAATTGCTGATTTTTGATCTTTGGTCTTCTGGTCTCTAGTCTCTAGTCTCTAGTCGCTGGTTTCTGGTCTTCTGTCCACTGTCCGCCGTCCGTTGTCCCCAGTCCGTTTCCAATTGCCACTGTGTTATGGTTATGGTCAACTCGGCTTCTGGCCAAACAACTTTTCAATTTCAATATGTGTTCACACAGTTTTCAACTGCATTCACTCCAAGCTGAGTTGCTGTTGCTGTTGTTGTTGTTGTTGTTGTCTGTAGTTGTTGTTGCTGCTGCTGCTGCTGCTGCTGCTGCTGAAGGCTTTGTTGTTTACACGACGAATCATAAATATATTTTTAAATGTTAAACAAACTGCACAGGTTCTGCTCTTGCCCATAAGATAAGTGCTGAGGGAGGGCGGGAGGTAGGGCGGTAGGGAGGGGAGGGCGCGCCTAGGCGCCCGAATGGAAAATGGAAAACCAAGTGGGCGCGACCCTTGCCCTTTAGCAAGTCATTAGCAGTGCTCCAGTTGCGAGCGTCGCACGGTGGCAATTGGCGAATTAGAATGGCCAACAGCTCGACTCAATTGGCTCGGAAGGCCCCTCTGCCTGCCCCACCAACAGTCCCTCCTCCACTCCGTGCAGATCGGAGAGCTGAGGTCAGCCGGAAAAACATGAAAAACGCAGCGCCGATTGCCAGCGGACGCCATTAAAAAGAGACACGGGGACTGAATGGGAAGCAGACGCAGAGGCAGACACAGAAACAAAAACAAATACTAAATACTAAATACCAAATACTAAATACTAAATACTACACACTGAAACGGAGCAAAAACCAACAACAGCAACAGCAACAGCAACAACAACAACAACAATAATAATAAAAACAACAAATGCAAAACCAGTTTTTGCGACAAGTGCAACTTGGTCCATGCCCATTGCAGGTTGGACACATGGCCACAAATGCAATCAGTGCACAATCCACAGTGCACAGTGGGACGAAATGCAAGTTTGACTGGCTGAATATTGAAATGCCAAGAGAGACCCCAAGGCCCTTGCCTGCGGTTGTCCAACCAATCGGAAACAGAAGCCACTCAAATCGAGGCTCATTTTGGGAGCTCCTCTTGGGTGCCCCTTGGACACGACTCCTGAAGCTAAAGGATGCTTAATACGCACTTAATCAGTTTAATTAAGTTAGTTAATATGTAGAATAAATTAAATTGGAAGGGACTAAAGCTGAGCTTTGCCATGGACCTGCCGCTTGGATCGTCTCTCGCCCTGACCCACTGTGCCCTCTGCTGGCGCTTTATGCTACGGGTACTTGACGCGACTTAGTTAGTCGCTCCGACTAGATGGCCGCTAGAAGTGTGATGGCAGGGTATGGCCGAACAGAGGAGGGACATGGGACAGGCAGAAAGACGTCAGGGCCCTAAATGATTTCATTTGACTAAAAAACACAAATGGCATCCACTTTGGAGCTCGGCTAATTAGCTAATTTCTTCAGTTGAAAAAAATGCATTTCGAATGAAAATAAAATGGTTAGTAGGAGAAGGAGAAGAAGAAGAAGAAGGAGAAGAGTAAACAACAGCCCGAAGTACATGTATTTCCCCCCACAAGACAAAGAGGCAAACACTCAGAGTGGAGAGTCGATGACTGTACAAAAGTGAGGGAGAGCTCCCCCCGGGGGGAGGGTATTTAGTAGTCGGAGGTAAGTTGGAGCCGCGGCTCTCCTACTTTTCGGAGCTGCTGCTAACTGTTTTCTGCTCTTTGTTTTTCCCATTCGATTTGGGGCCCATTGATGACTGTTTGCTTTTTAAATTGTGCAGACTCCTGGCGCGGGCTCTCGGAGTGGCGGAGTCTTAAAGTTCAAAGGTGACTTTTTTTGGCTTTTCAGCTGGCGCTGGCTGCGAACGTGAGAACCAAAATGTGCGCCGCGTCTGGCGGCTCATATGAGTGCCCACCGTACAGGGCGACACTTAGCTTACGGCTAGTAAATTTATCGATAATGTGCGATCTTACTTGGGGGGCCATTTGTGGATGCGCAGGAGGAGGTGTTCAATGCGATTCCTCCAAGTGCAGTAGCATTTCGGGTCCCAGTGTCGAGTTTAGTTTCAATTTTCAATTTTCAGTTTTCGGTTTTCCGTTTTCAGTTTTCAATTTTTAATTTCAGTTTCAGATTCGATTTAGACTTTGATTTAGATTCAGATTTTGAATTCGACTGTTTCGGGTTTTGTACTTTTTGATTTGGTTTTTATTTTGGCTTCGTTCAGAGCGGGGAGTCTTTGCTCCTGTTGCTATTAATGTTGATTTTATTTGCTTTATTTATGTAGATTTTGTTTTTGTTTACACTTCGCCTCGAATTACGTCGAACTTCGGGCTAGTTTGACTGGCGGCTCTCCAACGGGTGTCGGAGCGGGACGGCAATAGTGCCAAACAAGTGCCTGCGCGCTGCGTACTAAGTGCGAACGGCTGCCAAAGAACTTGGTGGCAGCTTAGGGAATTGCAGTTGCAGTGCACAAAAAAAAAGTATTTAATTATATATTTCTCTACACTCGTGTGTGTGTGTGTGCGTGTGTGTGTGTGTGTGGACACAAATATCTGAATAACTTGTTATGTTTAACTGCAGCTCGGAGCGGTTCTTTTAATTGCATTTGATACTTTATGCCAATTCATTTCATGCGCACTTATTTATTTATGCATTTGACCCGCTTTAAAGCTTTGCCAAAAACAAACAAGAAAACAAAACAAAAACAAAAACAAAAACAAAAACAAAAACAAAAACAAAACAAAAAACTCAGCAACTTGATGCTGCTGCTGCTGCCACTGTTGGATGTTGTTGTTGTTGTTTACTCGGAATTTCGATGTCGTTGTATTCTACGCAGAAAAACTCGTTAGCTTTGATTTTTCTTTTGCACTTGGTTTTGTTTTTAAAACAAACACTGAAAAAACACACGAGTGCTGCGTTTAGTTAGATTATTTTCATGGATTTTGTGAATTTCTTAGTTGCGCGCGCGCGTTTAGCACCCACGAATTGTAATTCTTTGTCTCACTCTAGCGCTCTATCTATCTCTTTCTTTCTCTTTTTCTCGCACGTTTCGCTCCCGCTTCGGGGAGGGGGGTTGGCGTAAAAAAAATAAGCAGCGCGCGTTCCGCGTTTTCAACTATTGGCCACAAGCTGCGCAAGACGACTGAGCGAGCGCAGGTGCTCAGGTGCAATTACCGTTGAGCCACCAGAGCACCAAATATTTCAAAGTGTTTCGTTCTCTCTGGCTCTGAGCGAAGCTTTGGAGCCGAAGCTTCTACGTCGCCGTCGGACTACGTTCGTTAACTATAGGGCGCCACCTGGCGTTGTAGCTTACGATCACTTTTAAGACGTGTGATTGAATATTGAAGCTCTTTTTTAGCACTACACATTACTTAGTATACTTGCAGAGATCTGATTGCGATGCGCGCTAAAACTTAAAAAAGGTCGAGCTTAGAAGTATGTTGGCTGCGAACAATTATCGGTTCAACGATAGGATCGGCTTAGGTGATGGGTAGATGGCGCCAGTGAGCCGCCACACTGTTGCTGGCTAAGCGCCACCTACCGAATTCAAATTTAATAGTAGCTGTACATGCTAAGTCGTTAGTTCCTGAAATTCACGCGTGCCAATCGACAACAATTTAATAAGAAAAATCTAAATAAACTGTAATATTAGTGAGTATTTAAAAAGTTACTTCTACGACTTTGTATATATTTAAAAGAAAATAATCGTTTTCACACTGCAAAATTACAATTTTTTTGGCCTGTATGGCGCCACCTGTTGACTGCAAGATCGTACAGCATCTAAAGCTTTGATCGTTCGGTATGAAAATAAATTTGCATATTTTAAAATGTTTTTTTTAATTATTTAACCAAAAAATGTTGATTACTCAGTTAAGTTTTATTAGCTTTGTTATATTATATTTATGTCATAAAAAATGCGGTGTAAATACTTTTATTGCACTAGCAACTATTTTATTTATGAACAATCATAATTTTAAAAAATCTATAAAAAATATTAAATCAGATTAAGTCGCAACTTACCCAAAAGTCTCTGAGGAAATCGAAAAGCCATTGTAAACCTTCGAATATTGGGGTTAAAAAATAAATAATTATTAACTAAATAACTGAATAATAAAGATCATCAAAATATAAAAAAACTACAAAAAAATCTTGGTTACAATTTCCAAAAAATGAGAACATTGTGTTATTTGCTTTCTTGAGACTCTAGACATACAATTTCTCCATCATCATCACTTTTAGAGGTGGATTTAATGTTCGTTTGACATCAATTCCCACATACCATAATTCGAAAATCACAACTATTAGAAATATGGACAACAACAGCTGTTCATATCCCGACCGGCCACAGGCATCATCGTCTGGAATAACGAGGGACCTTCCTGGGATCTCATGAATTCATCAACGGATGTCGAACAAGGGATCAGGCCGGTGGAACAGCGGGAGAGCGGGACGATTATTCGAATATCGGCGATCGACGATCAGCGATTATTGATCAATGATCGGTGATCGATGAACGGAATCAAGTCCGACTCAATGCGAAAGAGCGATGAAAACTCTGCCCGAAAGGCAACTCGGCAGGTCGGACACTGGGAACGTGGGATATGTGGACTGGTGGAAGGGGGAAGGGAAAGGGAAAGGGAGTTTCAATTGTTGATTTATCTCTCGGCTGCTGTTGCTGCTGCCGTTGCCGAGCGGCTGGCGTTGGCGTTGGCGTTAACGTTGCGTCGCGTCGCTGCTTCGACTTACTGACCAAGTTTATAAAGCTTTGGGCCAAAATGCAAGCGGCGCACAGTTGCTCCGACGACGTTGCACGCGCGACCGTCGCGTCCCTCGATCCGCCAAAAACAACAACAATCGCAAACAGCCAAAAAAACCAATCACATCACCAACAACAACAACAACAACAACAACAACAACAGAAGCGAACAACGAAATTTCGTCGGTTAACATCGAACTAAACGAGTTGCAGGGCTCTGGGCCAGAGAGCAGCGATTCTGCCTCAGTGTCAGTCCCAGCCCCAATCTCAGTCTCGGTCTCAGTCTCGATCTCAGTCTCTTGGCCTCTTCGCCTCTGAGCCGCGTTGTGCACTGCGCTTTATCTGAGCCATCGGCAAGAAGCGAAAACGGAAACGTAAACGAAATCGAAAGTTGGTCCAAAACAGAGAAACGGATCTCGAGCCGCTTCTCTGCCTGCTCCGCCTGCTCTGTCCGTGTAATGGCTCAATAAAATGATACACACCGCACTACCAGTACAGACAGTGTAGACGGCCAGACACATATAGGTATTTATCGGCACTAAGTACCGCCGGGAATGTACTTAGCCGCAAAGTGAAAATTAGCCACATGCCGAGCCGTTCACTCCGCTTTTACTTCCAGCGAAAGGCTGGGAGTGAGTGCTTTCAACTGTTCTGATCAGTGTGTAAACAAGGGGCTGACTTGTTAATTGAGATTCTTAGCTGTGATCCAAGCGGGGGATCCCTCGGTCTGTCCAACTGTCCGTTTTTTAGTCAGTCCGATCGATCGATCATCGTTTCACCTGCGGATCGAACATCATTGGAAATCTTGCGCATAACACTCTCAGATGTTATATAAGTCCAGTCCAAACACTTTTCAATACGACGTCCATGATGGGGGCCCTCGCCCGTGATGGGGAGAGGGGGATTGGTAGGGGGCGGGGAGAAGGGGGAAGGGCCTCTCAGGTAGCTTTGGGTTACAACATCTTCCAAAGAAGAAGCCAATGGGCACAGCCCGCTTGCTCGCTTCCCCGCACCCCGCACCCCACTGTCCGCAGTCCGCAGTCCGCAGTCCGCAGTCCGCAGTCTGCAGTCCGCAGTCGGCAGCCCGCAGCCCGCAGCTTCGTCTGCTTAAATATATGCAAAAATTAAACAAAACGCGCTGAGGAAAGCGAAAAATGCAAAAGCGTTAGCTATGCAAATTTCGTGGACCATCAACAAAAGCCGAAAGTCAAAAGCCGAAAGCCAAAAGCCGAAAACCGAAAGCCGAAAGCTGGAAAACCTCGGCCCAAGCAGAACTCTTACCTCTGCCGAGGGTCGGGGCAGAGGCACGCGACCTTCGTCAATGCCAGACGCCGTTCCACAGGGCCACTCCACCTCCTCGGAGCAGCTGTAATTCTCGGTCACCCAAATACGCGACTTGGGCAGCCGCTTTCTTCCCCAGTCCCCTCCCCCCCTCCCCCCTTTACCCACCACCCTTCTCTTGCGGTAATAAGCAATAAACTCGAAATTATTACGTGTCGCTCTTCGGGCCAAATCATCGCGGTGCCAACGAAAACGAAAGCCCAGCGACAACATCCAACGTCCGAGTGTGTGTGTGTGTAAGTGTGTAAATATATGTGCGCATGTGTGTGTGTGTGTGTGATGTGTGATGTGTGGCAGTTGAAGTCCGAGCCGGAGTGTGAGTGTGAGTGTGAGTGGAGTGAGTGAGTGAGCCATGAGCTGAAGGTGTGTGCGTTTGGTCAGTTTGGCCCTAGAGATGGACGCATGCCGTGACTCGAGTCGAGTGCCGCGTGCCGCGTGAGTCGTGACTCACAGCGTTGTGTATGAATAAGTACATGAATATATATACATATATATATATATATATATCTGTCCATAAAATGAATACTCGTTACATTTGCTGGAGAGATGAGTGAATGTGCAGTCTTCACCTGAGACCAGGTGCGCGATTTGTGCACTCACCTCTGGGGGCTCGTGATTTTCTTCTTGGACTTGTGTCCACCTCTGGCGGGCATTTCTCAGCTTGGACTCAGAAACTGAGTCAAAAATGGTCGACATCGGCATCGATATTGGCAGCGGCATCGACTTCGCATCGGCATCGGCATCGGCATCGGCGTTGGTGGGTCGGGAGTCGTTGGTGGTGGTCAATTGAACCTTAGTCGTTGCGGTGCCTATAAAATTGGGTTGAGTTTTGTTTTGCTTTGTTTTGTTTTGATTTGTTTATCTTTTTGTGCGCTTTAAAAACTTTTACTCCGCCGTTTCAGTCGTTCGTGAAAGAGTAGAAAAGCCAAGAAACCCAAATAATTAGCTTAAATTGAACGTTAACTATTGCATAATTCGCTCATCGTCATAATCATAAATAAGCCATCATCATCATCATCATCATCATCATCATCATCTTGATCTCTTTGAGCAGGAGAAATGCGCAGCGAGGCGCTGAGTGCGGCGCATGCGGCGTATGCGCGATATTCTAATCGAAGGCAAAGGCAATGAAGATTTTCCACTAAATCAGACCAAATGTCTCATTTCAGCCGCTCATTGAACGCATTGGACGCATTTGACGATCCCCACAGTTGTGTCAAAGAAATCAGCAAACACCCAGAGATCAAAGCTGTTTCACGGGTAAACAGGTGTCGGGGCTGACCTTCAGGCTCCGGACGCAGCGCAGGCGTCGAACCACAAAGCCCAAGCCCAAGCCCAAGCAGGTCAAGCAAGCAAACGGTATTCAAACACACACACACACACACACACACACACACACGCACAGAGACAGAGACACGCACTTACTGATCCAATACCGTACATAATCACAACAACAAATAAGCCAAGGTAACGAAGCAAACAACAACAACAACAACAACGAAACTCAAGAAGATCGTCATGGAATTGTGGCGCACCTCGTGCCTCGTGGCCTTCTTGGCCATCGCTGCCACGCGCGCCGCTAACCAGAGCCAAAGCCAAAGCCAAAGCCAAAGCCAAGCCCAGAGTCAGAGCTCGCCATCCGAGCAGATACAATGGCAGCAACAACAACAACAACAACAACAGCAAAGGGAATACTACCGAAGCCAAGTTAATGGCTCATTGCTGCTGGAGGAGCAGCAGCAGCGAGGAGGAAGAGCCACGATTGGCGTAAGGTTGGCGGAGGCAGAGATCGAAAACTTCCACGAGCCTCACCTGACGCGCACCTCGGTCATCTTTGGCCTGACCAAAGTGGTCAACGAGAGCAACGTGAACGCAGTGTGCGATGCACACCTCCGGCAGGTGCAGCGCGGGATCCTCACTAAGCAGCCCTGGGCAATGAAAGGTAAGAGGCAATCCCAATGGGGGAGGGAAGTGGGGGATTGGGGGATTGGGCGAGTCGCCGACTCCCATCCACGGGGATCCTTCATGCTTGTGACTCCGAGCAGTCGGATTTCCGTATAGGCGGGGTAAACAGTTGTTAATTGGCATGAACAACAGTTCCATTGAGATGAGATGCAACTGTTACAGAGCTACAGTGCGGCATCCCTATGACAGTCGAACAGACCTTTTCCCACTCACTCATCTGGACGCCGGAGCACGTGGCTCTCCCAATGCCCAGTTGCTGCGTCTCCACCAGAAACAAATATTGACTTTGACCTTGTCCGTTCTTGGGAGCTTCACTGTATTTGCCTAGCAATCCACATGAAGTATGGATGACTGGATGACCGGATGACTGAATGACTGGATGACTGAATGACTGGATGACTGGATGACTCACCCAGCTGACCCCTGGGTGCTCGTCCATTATTAATAGCCAAAACTAGCCAAACAGTGGGGCCCGAGTGCCACTTACCCGATATGAATATTCAATTGAGTGCGCCGTGTGAATCATGTGAATAATTTCAACTCCCACAGTTCTGGACGCATCGGGGACGAAGCCGTCGGGATTCGTCTACGGGCAGAACTACTGGCTGGGCAGCCGGGAGGCGTGCAAGGGCGTGCAGCGGCCGGTGGGCATAACGCTGTCCAGGAACTTCGACCGGGTGATGCACTACGGACTGATCACGCAGCAGGCGCCGTTCGAGATGGACTACCGGGTGGTCTACCTGCGGCACAACTCGCCCTGGCAGGTGGAGATCAAGCTGATGTCCGAGCAGATCATACACATCGGCCTCTGCCTGCCCAGCTCCTGCACCTCCGGCGAGGTGAAGCAGCTGGCCGGGGAGTACGTCTCGCGGGGCATGTTCGCCGAGAACGACATCTTCGACATACGCCCGGAGGTGGTCTACATGAAGGATCTGCGGCTCCGGGAGATCTTTTACCAGCGGACCAGCTTCCGCCTACTGGTCACCTGTGTGCTGGTCACAGCCGGACTCATGCTGTGCGCCCAGCAGCTCTTGGCGGCGAAGCGACTCGCTGCCTCCGGCGAAGAAAGGAAGGAGCCAGCGGAGACCGTGGGCCTGGCGCCTGCTGAGTCGGAGCTCTGGCGCGCGATGCACTCGCTGCTCAAGTGGCACAAGCTCCAGCAGTTCGTGGGCTGCTACGATGTGCCCGGCAACTGGAACAAGATCTTCGCCGTGCGGCCGAACAGCGCCAAGGAGATTCCCGTGATGAACGGCCTGCGATCCGTGTGCGCCATCTGGATCATGATCTTCCACGTGGTGTGGTTCATGTACTTCACCGTGCACAACAAGACGGCGCTGATATCCTACGCGGAGCAGGCCTTCTTCCAGTACGTCTCCTCGGCACCGCTGCTGGTGGATGTCTTCTTTACCATCAGGTGAGTCCATCGGGCAGTTTTTGGTCAATCGACAGACGCTAATCCTGGCGATGTTTGCAGCGGATTCCTGCAGACCTACAACTTCCTACGCAACTCCGCGCAGTTGGAGGCAGTGCGTCGAAATGGCTTGCGGCAGAACTTCCAGCTCTTCGGGAAGCTGCTGTTTCATCGGTACCTTCGACTGGGACCACTCTATCTCGTGGTGATGGGGTCAGTGGATCTGGTGTATGCCTACATTGGAGACACCTCCGTCTATCATATAAACGAACGATTCGACGAGATGTGCTCCAGGCACTGGTGGCGGAATCTTCTCTTCATCCAGAACCTCTTCGACCATCGAGACATGTGCGCTAACTGGAGCTGGTCCCTGGCCTGTGAGATGCAGTTCTTCATTCTGGCCAACGTGCTGCTCTTCCTGTACGCCAAGTAAGTCCGGGCTGTCCTTCGCTTGCCGCTTCGGCCTCTGATCCTCACCCTCCCTTTGCAGGCATCCCAAGCTCACAAAGAACCTCGTGGCCTCGATTCTATTGGCCAACATTGTGTGGTCATACGGCATCGGCTTGAGCATCAAGTTCCAGCTCTCGTTCGACGCAGCCTTTGCTACGGGCACCGAGATCTACACATCGCCCTTCGTGCGCATCCTTCCATACATTCTGGGTGCCATTACGGCGTGGTCACTGCTGGAGTGGAATTCAGGGATGTCCCCAGAGATAAACGAGGCACGAGATCGCCGCTTCTGGAACTTCTCCTTGCTCGTATTCTTCATCTGCATTTACTCCACAATCAAGCGGGATCTGAGCACTCTGATGGCGATCACGCTGTTCGTCCTGGGCCGCCTCTTCTTCTCGCTGAGCGTCTGCTGGATGATTGCGGGCAGTGCGCAGGGACGGGGTGTCTGGTGGTCTCGCCTCCTGGAGGCGAAGGGCTTCCAGCACCTCAGTCGTCTCTCCTATGCAATTTACCTGCTCAACCCTCTGGTCATCGCCTTCTTCTACAGCCTGACCAGCGCCAGCACCCACGCAGATCCCTTTATGCTGGTACGCTCCCGTATTACCCTGATTCCATTGATCCCATTTATCCCCGTGCTTATCTGTCCACCCACTTCTGTTTTTTTCCAGTGCGTGGTCACCTGTGGGTTCGCCGTCATCGTCTACCTGGCGTCGATTGTGTTTTCGCTGGCCTTCGAATTGCCTTACAGCAATCTCTCCAGCCTTCTGCTAAGGCGGAGTACGGACAGCAGAACGAAAAGTGCCTAAAATGATGCTAATCCTAAGTTACAACGCCTCCATAAATCAATTGTGATCGTTTTCATGTACAACTCATAATTATCAATGTCATAAGAGCCTCTAGTGTGTAAGTCCTAAGATATTTGTAGATATCAGTTAAGAGCTCAACGCATGATTATCTTTTATAATTATATATTTATTTAGAATTGCCTTCAAAATATACTCTAAACATATTTTTTTTACCCTTCTATTTATAAATTTATAGATTAAACTACGAACGGGAGCTTCAAAACTTATTCTTAGTTGTTATATACAAATATTCTTACTTTTTCTGAAGGCAATTTTAACTAACTTAATATACTATTTGTAAACTTTTTTTTTCATAATATATATAAAATAAAATAGTCGTACCAATTACTTTAATTTTTTTCATTATTTCAGTATTAGTTATAATTTTTGTTTTTTTTTTTTTAATTCTCTTTTTGAATTGACCGCGCAGCATCTTTGAAATATCTGTGTGTAGTGTTAGCTGCAGCAATAAAATACGGACTGAAATAAAATACCAGAAATTTGTGATGGTCACACAGTAAATTGGTTGCCTTTTTCATCAACAGCTGTTTTTCGGCTACTCAAAAAAATACTGACATAAATACCGTTATGCTCTAAAATATTGATAGTTTTTATTATTTATTTAGCTTAACATAATAAAAATAATATTTTATATTTCAATACAACTAATGCTTCTTTTAAAACAGTTTAATAAAGGGCGTACGGAATATAAAAATGACCGAACACCGGTATGCCGATAACAAAATCCAAACAGATGTTGCACAAGCTGCTCTAAGTACGTGTGCGCACTCTCTCTCTCTCTCTCTCTCTTTTGCTTTCCGCGTTGGTTCTCTCTCCAATTGTTTAAAATTTAAATTCTTGTGTGCAAAATGAGCTGAGCGAAGGAAATGTAATCGCATGACGAACGTTCAGTGCTGCGCCGGCTACTCCCAGAGGTAGTGCCTATATTGTATTAGTACGGGGCTCGGCAAAAGTGATGCGCGTGCGCCCCTAAGGCTCAATTTATTTATCCTTGGTCCATTTTTGCTCTTAAATTTGCGCGCGTTTCTGTTTCTTTTTGTTAAGTGTTTTAAGTGTTTAATAAATGTTTATATTTATATAAATTTATGCAAGTTAATAGAATTAAAAACGGGAAAAGCGAATGTGAAAATTTCCCCAGCCTTAAGTGGCATCAACTCAGCATCCTTAAGACTATTCGTATAACGTGTGTGCATGTGTATTAGTGAGCGTCTGTGTTCGTGATTGCCCGTGCGAGCGGTGCGTACAGCTGTGTGTGTGCTCTACCCTCAAAGCCGAACTGTAATGTTAATTTGACAGATTTAAAGACGGTATTTATTTAATTTTTGCATCTGCACGAAGTCAAGGAATGGATTCCTTAAGCTATTATAAACTATGTGACTTTAAGGAGGCAGCAATAACGGCGTGAACGCAATAGCGAATCTCTTCCACTCGTCCTCTTTCTGGCTCTCTTTTCGTCTGCCGTTCTCGGTTAAGCATTGGGTGTGTGTGCGCTTCTTTGAGTTCCTTTGCATGTGGGCAGCTCGAAGGCCCGCCGCCGACATCTGCTGCTGCTGCTGTCACCAGCTCCGTTTATTCGATGTGCCAATAAAAGCGCCACAGCAACAAGAACGTCAGCAAAAACTTCACGAAAAACGGCTGGAGCAGCAGCGTGGCCCAAGAAGGTAAGAAATGCCTTTCCATTTTATAGGATGTCTACTGCACTTCCCACTCATAAAATTAAATGATTTATAAATGCAAACAAAGGTTGCCGTTTGAAAAACGTAACTTGCAAATTTTAGTTGATAATTAAACAATGTGCATAAATATATTTTTCGAAAGGCGTTGCATCTAATCGTAAATTCAATCCTCTTATCAAACACTCGCAGGCAGTCAGCTGTCTCGCTCGCACGCGTATTCATGCCTCTTAGCTATTACTATTCTTTGACACTTCATTTGCTGCTCTATTCGCTCTTCTTTTTGGCTTATTTTGTAAGTCAATATTGCGTGAACTTGAAAACCTATTGACACTCAAGTACTGGCTTATCAAAAGTAATATGGAAAAGAATAATTTGAAATTAAATATTTAATTTTAATACATAATGTCGATTTTATTAATAGATTTCAGCCGTACGTAAAATTAAAATTACATGCATTTCACATGCTTACATGTCACATATTATAAGAATCAGATTAAAACCAAGCAGAAAGTTGTTTACATTTTCGTGTAATTGTGAGTAAAGCGATAATCTGCAAAAAATAGATATAATGCTAACGATCATAACGGAATAGTGTGTCGAGGGAGCCCGCACTCCGAGCACGTGTCCTGGGTATCTTTTGGGCGCTACTCTTTAACTCTCAGTTGCTTGTTTTGTTTTTGTTGATTTGCCTTGTTTCTTTTGAAACCAATTTTGTTACCTTAGCCTTTTCTGTTATTGCTTTTGTTGTTGTTGCTACCGTTGCCGTTAACATTACCGTTACAGTTACAGTTACCGTTTTACCGTTACCGCTGCTGCTGGTGCTGGTGTCGCTTTCTCTTGGCACTTCAACTTTGGCAGCACTTTGCATGTCGTTGCGCTCGCATTGGGGAGTGACCTTGAACAAGTTTAGCTGCGCAGGCAATGACAGAGTTGTTGCTTGTTCTGGTTCTTCGCCAAAGCCTTGGCCTTGGCAACAGCTCGACAGAATAGTTGGCGTTGACGTTGACGCCAACGCCGACGCCGACGCCGACGCCGACGTCGGCTGATAAATAAGTAAATTAACTTGGCAAAAAACTAACACACACAACGTATCATTCACTCTCGCAATCATAAGGATAATGTTTTCTAACACATTTTCGCATGTCGAAAAACTTTTATTTTGGGCTTTCATTTTGTTGTTTCAATTTAATTTAGTTATGTGTTTGTGTGTTCGACGCTTTCGCTTGTCACGCGCTTAAAAGTCGTCAGCAGCTTCCGCGTATGTTTTCTGTTTTCAATGAGAGACTCGTTCTCCACATCTTCTCTCCCTCCTAAGTTTTTAATTGGTCAAGTTGTGCGCTACGATTAGCACAGCACATTAGAAGTGGGTTGCCTTTGACTGATCGCCCCTCTCATTCTTCTATTTACCCCTTCCACCACTCTCCATCGTCTTCTCTGTTTTCTGCAACCAATTCTAAAGTTG
Source organism: Zaprionus lineosus (assembly GCA_035044505.1). Classification (NCBI taxonomy): domain Eukaryota; kingdom Metazoa; phylum Arthropoda; class Insecta; order Diptera; family Drosophilidae; genus Zaprionus; species Zaprionus lineosus. The sequence goes on along the minus strand of JAWNNX010000688.1, from coordinate 980,092 downwards.
ATTTTTGTTCCGTGATCTACTTGTGTGTGTGTGTGTGTGTGTGTGTGTGTGTGTGTGTGTATTTTTGTATTGCTAACTTTAAGCTCTGTTCGTACAAAGAGTGAGAGCAGATCGAAAAGTTTTTAACAAAACGCGCGTTGTTCGTTGAACTCTGCACGTCACAACACGTTCGTTTGGCTGTGACGTCACTAAATGTTTCTCCAAGCTTTCGAGTTTGTATCGTGTTCAAATTTTTAAAAACTGTTGTCACTGCTGTTCGCACTTATAATGGCACGGAACTACACACACACACACACATTCAGTTATCGGCACACTAATAAATAAATAAATACACAAACAGAGCTTTCGATATCTCGCTTATTTATACAGATACATGTTCACCCAATGTCAGCTACCACTCTGGCTGATTGAGTCCTTTATCAGCCAAACGAAAGCCTTATCTTAATCGATAACCACATAAATGAGTACGTGGGAATTCTCCCGCTGTGACTAGTCACCAAGATTAGTCTAAAAGCACGATTTTTAGATAGATCAATTATGACTTATGACAATCCATTAATTACAAACAATAAATAAATAATAAGCGCCGAGAGGCTGCCCGCTAGCGAGTTGCTTCTTTACACACACATATACATGCGCACTTATGTAAATATATACACACATATGTCGATACATTTATGTACGTGTACGTACGTGCTGGCCTGCGGAGAGGCGCGCACTTAAGAGGTCTTTTTTGCGTAGACACGGCTGTGTACGTAAGCACTTCAAGCCACTGCCAAGGAGACTTGATAAACTCAGAAAGCGGATAAGCCAAAGGTACACTGAAATTATTGGGGCTGTGCCAAGGGTGGGCAGCAGTCGCTGCAATGTTTTATGAGGGGAAGACTTTGTTTAAGGGGAAACTTACCTGCCTCAACGGCAAGGGCCCATTCCAGCGACTCACATTGCCATTAGGAAAGCAAACAAGTCCGAATCGATTTCCAGGGAGTGACGAACTCGATATCAAGTTCCTTAATCAAACCAGAAGATGATAAGAAACTCTGTTATCAACTGCGTAGCCACATTTTTAGGCTCCATATTCAATGATTTGGGCTGATACCGAATTTACTTAGAATCGTTGACTCATTCGTCGAACGTCTTAAGGTTACATTTTTATGAGTATGATAATGTGCGGGTGCAAGTAAGTTCATGTCTGTGTGTATGACTGTGTGTATGACTGTCTGCGTGTGTGTGTGTGTGTGTGTGTGTGCATATATGTATAATTCAATTTATATTGCGACTGCGACTTTTATTTGTTTCTTTGTTATGAATTCTCAAAAATTTCCACATATTGTTGTGGAATGTCTTTCCTACCGTCTACCGTCTGCCGTCTGCCGTCTGCCGTCAACCGTCCATTGCCTACACAACCCCCCACCAATCCACTCCCATTCTCAGCCCTACGTACTGGCCTTTTATTGTGCGTGCATGAAACTCGTTTCGAATATCAAAATAAAAGGAAGTGTAAGCCATAGAAGGAGAAGCCAGTATAGGGACGGCGTGGAGCCAGGTGGAGGGGGTGTCACATGAAATCTGGCATAGGCCCTTTTCACGTGCGACTCCTGACAGCCGTGAAAATGTAAACAAAATGCGGCTAATTAAATTTTTATACCAACCTAAAGGGCAGGATAATGTATTCATAAATTACTTAGACCATCGGCCATCCTTGTGATCAGCTCACCGCTTCTGTGGGTGTGGTGTGTGTAGTGTGTAGTGTGGAGTGTGGAGTGTGGAGTGTGGTGAATTGACTGGACAGGGTGAGTTGGAATTCTGAGCATTTCACTTTCCATTTCTATTTTCCATACATTCTCTTCATATTCCTTCGCTGAGGGTATTAGCATTTGTCACGAAACGCGGCCTAAACGTCTCCCTACCTAGAATACCTCCATATGTGCCCACACCCAACACACACACACACACACACACACACACACGGACACACGTATATAGAAATACCATTGCCATTTTTCTTCTTTTCTCGTGTAAATATAGTGAATTTTTATTATTCACACGAGTCGAACTAATGGTTCATTTGAGCCAGGACCACCGCCGAATTAAATAGAATAAGAAAAGCCCGGACTGTTGTGGCTTGCAAAAAACTACGGAAATTTTCCACCCATCGGACTTTCTGTTTCAAAGAATTGGATTCGTTTTTCATTTTATTTTTATTTAAATGTGATACAAGCAGATTAAAAAGCTGCTGAGCTCTCAAAACTTTTGCTTTGCAAGTGTTTTTGCTTTTGATTAGGTGTGTGTGCGTGTGTGTGTGCATGGGTGTGCATATTTGCATGTGTGATACGTCAATGCTTATTAATCCTAACAGAAACTCAAAGCAGCAGCAATCGCTTTGGCCTTACTGCGACTTAAGCAAAATTTCGAAATCATTTCAATTTTTTCAAGTGGCAACTGTAGAGCTCAGGATATATTTTAATTAGCGATTATTTGAACGCTCGTACTTTACGCTGCTCTCCCTTGGGTCTGATAACAACGTGTCCCGCCTTATAACTGGTCAAGTTGCAAGTGGAGCTCAGCTTCAGCTTGTGATAAGAGAGAGGAACAGGAAACTGAGTCCGCCCATGAAAGGAGGTGCTGCGCCCCATGACGCATATTGCATGTTAATTACTGTAGATATATGTGTGTATAAGACTGTGAGTGTGAGTGTGAGTGTGCGAGTGTGTGTCACATTCAACAAGAACGAGTGATGTCAACACGCGTCTGGCGGATTACTTCCTATGCGGGGCTGTGGTAAGTAACAAGTTTGCATCTCATTGCAGCACACACAAAGGGAGTGCACACTCACACACACACACACACACACACACCCACAGACGCCCACGTACCCAGACAAGTATCCGGTAAACATCTTCGTGGCATTATTATTTTGCATTCGAGCAATTTGCTGCCTGCGGCACAGCATTTAAAAGTGACGCCCCAAACACCCGAGCGACTCTTGCCGCCGCCGCCAGCTGCAACATGTGGCAGGGCAGCCCTTCGTCTAGCACCGAGTGACACCGCGGGGGGAAACGCGTAAAGCGGCTATTGCATTGCCGCCACATGGCAACAAGCAATAAAAACCTTCCACTCGACACTCCATTGTTGTTCTTCGGGTAAAGTGCGAACTCCTCGTCGTCGATTCCCGTCCATGCAGTGAACGTAGTCGGAGAATTCCATCTCGAATCTTTGGGTTTCCCTTATCTTCCCGTTTTGTTGACGATATATCTTTTCCATATTTTTCTCACTTGCTTGGCTGATGATTGCCCGCAATCTTCGTATAGCCATTCACGCCCCCACCCCAGATACGGGCCTTTGTTCACTGCGGTTTCTTGGAATCGCGCTAACCTTGACCTCTGACGGAACTTGGGAAATGTGCAGATCGCCACAGAACGAACGAGCTATATTCCCTAGTCGGGAGAGTATCCGAATCCGAGTCGGAAAATGATCTCCCATTTTTCCCTCCAACGAGCGCCCGCATTCTCAATTCTGTGGCTGCTCTGGCCACCAGAATTTCTATCAAGCGAGTTCTTAACAAATCTCTCCCTCTCCCTCCTTCTACATATATATATATATATATATATATATATATATATATATGTATATGTTTGTATATATTTGTATGTGTTTATATGTAGATATATATGCTAAGCTGAAAAACTATTGGATTATCGGACGAACCTTGGGAGCGTCTAATTTTGTTCCCATACTCCGATTGCGTGGGCGGTAGCTTCTGGTTTCTGGATTCTGATTGATTTTCGCACTTGGGGAAACTTCTTGGAAAAATACTAATATGAGTTTTCGCTTAAATCTGTTGTGGCTTTTGTAGTAGTAGTAGTAGTAGTAGTAGTAGTAGTAGAATAGTAGCTGTTGTCGTTGTTGTTGTTGTTGTTGTCACTGTTCATATCGCTTACGTTAATTAAGTTGTTTTCTGGGTCGGTCCATGGAGGTGGGGGTCGGGTGAAAACACATCCACATGTTCAAATATGTGATTACAACTGTATGCAAATATGTTTTGGAATATTTAAATATAGATACAGATATCGATGCACACATACAAAGGTTACATGCATGTGTGTTGCGCGTCTGGCTCTCTGTGTGTGTATGAGAGGTGCTAGACACATTTCTAGTTTGGAATTTATAGCAATTATTTTTTTAGGCAGATACAAACACGCGCAAACGTACACACACACACACGCACACACGCACACGCACACGAGTGCTGACGACGCCATGTGATGGGGAAATGCTGTTGCTTCTTGTTTAGAGAGAAAAATAAAATGTTTGGGCATTTGTTTACTCCTTCACCGAACACTATAGCCCAGCTTGTCACCACCACCCACCTCGCCATCGACTTGCCCAGCTGCCAGCCGCCAGCTGCCATCCACAGCCGCAGCATTGTTGCTGTAGGTGAGAGGCAATCGAAGCGTTTTGGATACGAGCCAAGTTTTTGGCCCACCTGATGTCAATTTGAAAGGCTGACAAAAGCCTGCGCGCCGGCGGATGCAGGTCCTGTTTGGCTGGTGGTGCAGAGCTCGATAAACATTACACGGCAACAATAACTAACAGCAACCACAACAGCAACAACATCGCTCACATAAACTTAAACAATGGCAGCAACTGCCACGTCGTAACCTTCGACTTGAAAAATGTTTTGCGCCCCTTCCAATTTATCGAGTGCAAACTGCAAAATGCAAAATAGAGACTATCATTGCCTGGCGACTGGCATTAAGTCCATTCCCATTCCCATTGCCACCCCTGCCCCTTCACTACTCCCCTTACTCACAGCCTAGGAACCCATCCGTCGGCCATTGCCTGGCCCATTTTTCGCTCCATGCTCCTCGCTCCTCACTTCCCTCTGTAATTTAATTTTGTAGCAACAAACGAGAGCCGCACTTACATTACTTACATTACTTAGCTCATTGACAGGACGACAAGTGCTTATTCGGAGGATTATGACATAAGAGCCATAAGTGTGTCCCAGAGCTCAGCTCGGGGCTGCCAGGCACCTGTTGTAGGAGGTTCCACGCCATGAGGGAGACTCGGGTTAATTGCAGTAATGGATTCGTGGAATGATCTGATGACGAATTGCCATAGTTCACCTCACCTTTTACTCTTTACTTTACCACACCTTTTCGCAGCTTAGTGCCAATCGAAGGATGTTCCCCGAACCGTTTAACTAAGTCAGTTAATGCGCTGTTGGCGTCACGGAGAGGAAATAGACATCCTTGGGAAACTCTCTGCTAAGAGTCCTTGATCCCGCTCCAAATTGCTTTCTAAGGTGTGCAATGGGCGAGTCCCAACACAGTTGGAATAACCCTCTCGGCTGTGGAACTGCATGCTTGGCTATCTGGAATCTTTGTTGGCCCTGCAGCGAGGTCCTTACAATTACCCCCGTGGCAAAGGTCAGCGTCTCGGGCTTGTAATTAGTTTTCCTTATCTCGGAGGCATTGAGAAATTGCGACGCAGCCGCAGACCTTAAACCCCTGACGTCATCCTCGCCGCCTGTGCGCTCCGTTCTCATTCCCATTCCGGCTTTGCGACTCCTCGTCGTTGGCTTCGACTCTGGCTCCGGCTTTACCTTCTACTACGTCTGTGGCTCAGGCTTAGGCTACGACTATGGCTCTGCCCCCGAATCCGTCTTCGTCTACGGTTCCGACTCCGACTCCGACTCCGACTCTGTCTCCGTGTCCGTCTCTTGCTCCGTTTGCGAAATTATGCAGCTAGCACTCCGGCCAAATGGAACTCTGGCCGGCAATTGCGTGTCTAAAGGCGCTATGCCATGGTTCGTCGCACCAACTACAGCCACGGGCACCGCAACCCTTGTATATGACTGTGTCCTCAGCATTTACATGAATGTTAAAATTTTATTGTCCACCCCCCCAGCCGAGCCCCAGCGGCCTCCTCCCCCAAATAGTTCGCCCCATTCGAGCTCCTTTAATGACCTTTGCCATGAACTCGGCATGGAACGGTTTTAAAAGCCAGTCCCTATCTTCAAATTTATGAACGTATTTACATACACTTTCATCCACCACGGACCCTTGGTAATTTGAAGAAACAGTTAACCTCATTTCTTTAAAGCGGCACCTAAAGCTCCCCACCTTCGGATTCCAAGGAGGAAATTCAATATTTTCAACATCCTCATCGATGATTCGAAGGTAACACATGTAACGCGTCGACAGATCGCTTGATCGCCCTGGAAATGCTATTTATCTGATAAATAGCGAAGTTGGGAAGTGGTGGAGGTCAGAAATGGTGGAGGTGAGAAGTGGTAATGTAGGGAATTCAACAAGTGGAGAAGTGAAGAAGTGGATAAGTGGAGAAATTCAAAATTAAAGATGTCTAAAAAACAAGTAAAGGTAGGAAAGTTGAAAGGTAGATAAATAAAAAAGTGGAGAAGTGGATAAGTGGCAAAATCGAAAAGTAGATAAGTTGAGATATGACGAAATGGAGAAAAGTGGACAATTTGATAACGTGATTCACTTCTTGACGACATCTTGACAATAACTGTTTTTACCCGCTGATAAAGCCAAATTTAGTCTATATTCGAGCCTTCGATTAGGTACTCCCCAATCCCTCCAATTAATTGACACCTCTTGTACTTGGGCCGAGAGGAAATCGTATTTCCTATCTTAATGGTTTTGGTAACTGGTACCCTACCACTGATAAGTCGTGCCTTTGGACTGTCGCCATAGAATTCTTTAATGGCTGATCACCTGATAATTTATGGCCACCTTCGATGTGGCTGATCACCTGATAATTTATGGCCACCTTCGATGTGGAATCACTACACTCTACACTCTACACTCTACACTCTACACTCTACACTCTACACTCTACACTCTACACTCTACACTCTACACTCTACACTCTACACTCTACACTCTACACTCTACACTCTACACTCTACACTCTACACTCTACACTCTACACTCTACACTCTACACTCTACACTCTACACTCTACACTCTACACTCTACACTCTACACTCTACACTCTACACTCTACACTCTACACTCTACACTCTACACTCTACACTCTACACTCTACACTCTACACTCTACACTCTACACTCTACACTCTACACTCTACACTCTACACTCTACACTCTACACTCTACACTCTACACTCTGATGTCAATGCAATTCCCACATATGCTCACACACACACACACCTCATGTGCATATATGTACCTATAATGTCTGTTCGCACTAAGAGCAAATTTGTTAAAGTTATTTATTCAACAATGCGGACGCCGCAAAATTCAATTACACTTATTGAAAATGCAAAGTGTGTGCATGTTGTGTGTGCGTGTGTGTGTGTGGGTGTGTGTCAGTGTAAGTGAGTGTAAAATGCAGCAGCTTTGTGACCAACTAGCAGTGGCAACAACAAAGACGTGCCTCTTCCCGTTGCGGAGAGTCTTGAATAATATATGAAATTATGACAAAGAGTTAGTTTGATGAACACCGGGAGTACGCAACGATTACTGGGTGGGAATGGGGATGGGTACGGCAACATGAACGGGAACGAGAAGGGTAAAGGGTAAAGGGAATGAAAAGTACACAAATGTGATCAATCAACTGGGAACAAAGGGATTTATTATTATCTCATAAAAGTGCTGTACGTTCGTCTCCCACAGCAAGATAAGGACAGAATGGGTCAGAGGGAGATAGGGAGTGAAAAAGAGGGGGAGAGGGAGAGAGTGATAGATCAATTGAGGACATGTCGAAAATATGGAATACCTCTATCAAAATTCGTAATCAAAAAAAGGCGTGAGGTGAAACTTTAGTTTAGAAATGAGTTTTAATTGCCCTCCTCCCCACCCTCCCCGCACCCAACACTTATCAACATCGCTTTCCTCTTCTCACGCTCTCTCAGGGTGGCTTGGTCTATGCACCCTAATAAAAGCCGCAATGAATTAATTGATTACCAGACTGTATTATCAGGCACAAAGTTTATCAGAAACGACCTAAAAAAAGACATAATAACGGAACATGAAGAACACTCAAATTACCGCTATATCGCCACTGATAAAACGTTTGGCACTCGCGGCGGCCAGGCGAGTATTATGTGGCTGGAAGAAGTGAACGCGAGATTCACATGAACCGCAGAGCTGAGTTGTGTTTGTGGTCTGTACCCGGAATCCATCAGGTGTTTGTGTCCTGTTGGATCGAGTCCCTGCCTCTCCCCGCCTCCGTTTTTGCACGTGAATTAATGATGACAGGTGTGTGGCCACGTATATAAAGGCAAATTGAATATAAGTCCATCGATTCGGATGATGTCAGACGATGGGGAGGAAGGGGAACTTTTTAATAGGGTTAACTGTGCGCGGGACAGGGAAACGTGTGGAGCGTTCGCTTGTTGCTTCACCAACGTCTTCAACCTTTCCAGGACCTCTGGGTGGGTGGTTGTCGTCGCCACCCACAAGGCACTCTGGCAATTGAGCAACTTTTGACGTCCTGTTGCCGCAGCGCAGACAATTACCAGTTAGAACTAGTTTGGAAACGGCTAAACATGTCACATAGTCACACTCATGCACACAAACACACATGCACACACCAACACATTTAAATAGGTGTCAATGTGTGAGTTTTTCCTTCTGTTTGTTTCTCGTCCACCCTACAGCACATCCATTCAGCACACGGATCAATCCGTTAGTTGACAAGCTTCCCTTCATGTAATCCCCTCTCTCACTCTCTCTCTCTCTCCCGCCCCCCCCTTTCCCACCTCTCATCTACATCATCACCCATCATGCTCTTTGCTCTTTGATCATCACCAACACAAGCTGAGGGTGAATAGAGTTTAATTAAATTAATGTTTATTTGTTGTTATTACACACCTGTCGCCGATAGAACAAGATAAGGATAATTTGTTAATAAGTTAAGCGCATTTGTGGCAAGTGGCATGTGGCAAGTGGCAAGGGGCAAGTGAAAAAAATAAATTTTAATGACTTTTTTATACGTTCCCTTGCAGCGACTTCGATTTTCAATTAAATGGCAAAGCCACGCAGAAAACGCTTCCGTTTGAGGTGTCCACAGAAAGCAGCCAACGCACAGGAGGAGGAGGAGCAGCTTCAACAGCCACAGAAGGCCAATGGGAGCAGTTAATCGGACCAGAATCAATAGCAGCGCCATGGACCTACGCTCCATCTGCTACCTTATAATTTGCGTAAATGTGTGCTTCGTCTTCTGGCTGGTGAGTGTGCAGCAGCTGGAGACGCCCGACGAAGTGGGCGTCGCGGTCACCCTGCCGGCAACAGCGGCCTACTTCGCACTCCCCGCGCAACAGCAACAGCAACAACAACAGCAACAACAACAGCAACCAAGTGCCAATGGCAGTAAACCAAACCAAATACACGACGCTAGTCGCAATGAGTCACTTGGAAATTTTATTAGTACCCGTAGCCTTGTAGTTAGTCTAGAAAATGCGGTAACACCCGCCCCCGCGTCCGTGCCGGCATCCACGCCAACGGACACTGGCAACAGCCGATTATCTCATCCGCAGCTGCAGTCGCAGCCCCAGGCACAGGCGCTGATGACGTCGGATGAGAGGCAGTTAATAGATTTGCATAACTTTGCATATTCTATGGAGCAGCCAGCATGTGAACCACATGTCCAGGCGCTCATCCTCGTCCATACGGCGCCGCGGAACACCAAAAAGCGCCTTCAGATACGCCAGACATGGGGCAGTCCCAGTATGACCACTGGTGGCTCTCCAATGCGTGTCGTCTTCCTGCTGGGCGCCGTGCCGCACACCGAGCAGCAGCTGCAACACTCCTTAGAACTGGAAAATGTGCAATATGGAGACATGGTGCAGGGAAACTTCCAGGATGCCTACCGCAACATGACCTACAAGCACGTAATGGCCCTCAAGTGGTTCACCAACAACTGTGCCGGCGCCCAGTTGCTCATCAAGGTGGATGACGACGTCTACGTGAACACTCCACATCTGATTAAGCTACTCCGCGAGCCGTACAACTTGAACCAGACCACGGCTACCTCGACAACGCCTCCCTCCCTGCGTGCGCTGGTCCAGCAACAACGGGAGCTACTCCTCTGTCGACCCGTGCTTGAGTCTCGCGTTAAGCGCTCCTACCGCGTGAGTATAAACCACGAACTTATGCAGTTCATCCATCAAGAGGATTGAAAATAATCATTGGCTTTTATTTGCAGTCCAAGTGGCGTGTCAGCTTCAAGGAGTATCCCGCCCACTATTATCCGCCCTACTGTCCCGGCTTTGCGATCGTCTACTCATCGGATGTCGTGCTGCGCCTTTACCAGGCGGCACAGCGCGCCGGCTACTTCTGGGTAGACGATGTGCACATCACCGGCATCCTGGCTCAGCAGACGAACACATCGATCACCACGCTGCAGCCATTCGTTCTCTATAAGTACGACTGTGAGCAATTGCTTAGTGGAAACATCGATCTTGAGCAGCACGAGTTTCTGTTCACCTGGCACAGCATTGCACCCGAGCAGATTTGCGCGCTGTGGCAGCTACAGATGGCGCACAACTACACCCTGACACACAGAAGCGTCCACTTGGAGGCTGAACCGAGCACGGATACGGGTCTTAGCTAGCTTAAATCTACGGACGCGAGACGGAGTCATCATTAATATTCCTTTGGCTGTTCTGTTCAGGATTTCTGTTTCTGTTCTGCTTGAGTTGTTATCTTAGGGAATAAGTTTTAGTTGCTAGCTCTTAATTACTGCGAGTGCGTTAGGGATTAGGTATTATTATAAACAATTAGTTAGCGTTTCTCTGTCTTTAGATCGAAATGAAAATGAACATTGCGAGTCACGTGAACCACCAACCACCTGCCTACAATCATGCCTATCATATATGATAGCAAAACTGAAGCATAACCATAAACATAGGAAGAGCATGAAATGATAATAGGTGCTAAATGATAAATGAAATTAAATAAGCGATAAACGATAAACGATAGACGATAGACGATAGACGATAAATGACTAACGATAACCGCTAAACGGTACACAGTTACCGGTGAACGGTGAACGGTTAACGGTTAACAATGAACGACTAACGATAAAAACTAAACAAATATGATGAACTTTAAGGTAATCAATAAGATACATAGATACATGAAGCCTCTCCGGGTGATACATAGAAGGATACGCATCCATAGAACATATACAGATATGTCTGTCACATACGATACATTCGCACGCATCCCTATCCGCTTAGGATCAATATTAGCCTGTAGGAACACGGAAGCCTTGTTTCGTATAATTCACTTATTTTCATTATTTCGTTTCATTGGCAAAGAGAAAATATGGAATCGAAAATTAAGGACAGACTAAGAACGAACACAAGATCGCAGGATCACAGGACAGGACGACAGGGTCGGAGTACTGTAAAAACTAGCACGAAACATGACTAGCAAAAATGTTTAGTCTGAATTATTTGATTGATTAATTGTGTTAATTTATTTATTGTACTGTGTATCTTAAGCTTAGATTTAACTGTTGAGTGTACTTAGAAAATTCTATTAACCTATTATACATTATATTATATATTATACATTATATTATTATATATTATATATTATATATTATATATATTATATTATTATATATTATATATTATATATTATATATTATATATTATATATTATATATTATATATTATATATTATATATTATATATTATATATTATATATTATATATTATATATTATATATTATATATTATATATTATATATTATATATTATATATTATATATTATATATTATATATTATATATTATATATTATATATTATATATTATATATTATATATTATATATTATATATTATATATTATATATTATATATTATATATTATATATTATATATTATATATTATATATTATATATTATATATTATATATTATATATTATATATTATATATTATATATTATATATTATATATTATATATTATATATTATATATTATATATTATATATTATATATTATATATTATATATTATATATTATATATTATATATTATATATTATATATTATATATTATATATTATATATTATATATTATATATTATATATTATATATTATCTATTTTGTATTCCGTATTTATATTTAGAAAATACTTAATTTATTTTTACTTTACTTGCTTTACTACTGAATAAGTCACTTTGTTTAAGCAAAAACCAAAAGCGCACTTTAAAAAAACCAAAAAAACAAGAGGAGTAAAGAAAAGAAAACAAACAAGAGGAGTAAAGAGAAGAAAACAAACAAACAGAAATATAAATCAAAACACAAAAACCAAAACAAGTTTAAGAGTTTAAGAATAAAACATAAAACCAACAACAGAAATTAAAAGAGGGAACATTTAAGCCAGGAACGTTAACACAAATATTACAAGAAATTAACGAATTGTACGGAAGAATGTGTAACAAATGATATTTATAAATTTGTAAAAAAAATTTAATTAGTTAAATGTTCAAGTTTGTCAGAAATTATATACATACATATATGAAAATTTCCATATAAAATAAATACAAATCTTACAAAATGTACAATCCTAAAAAATAATTAAGCCCACTTTGAATTTTATTTCATAGTTTTACGATCTCAAAAACATTACTTCGACTATCTGTTTTTCTTGTTGGATTAGTGTCAGCTGCTCAAGAAGTTCTACATCCTTAAGTTAAACGATGCCAAAAGAATTAACTTTGAAAAACAAGAGCTACTTGCAGTATTCAAATAAATTCTCGTTTACTTCAGCAACTAAAACTATGCTACATTTTTTGCGCATCCCTTGAAAAGTGTCTTGTGAAAGTATGCAACCCTTTTTTTCGTCTAGCAAGTACAGCAACCATCTGTCGATTCTGTTCGCCTAATACCTGAACCCGGGCAGCGGCTCAATTTTGATGAAGCCAAAAAGCTTCAGTGGAAGAAGAAGAAGCATTATCTTCAAACTGCACCAAAGCTAATTTGCCACTTATATCGCTATTTTTAGGTTTTTTTTTATGAAATTCAAAATAAATAAAACCCTGCTTCTGCTTGAAAGAAGAACTTAAGTAGTTTCTTAATACTTTATATATTTCTAATTATAAATAGTTTTTTATGTATAATTTATTTATTAGCAAACAAGATTACTTCAATATTAAGAAGGCCAAGGCTTATGAAAATGACATCCGGGTACGGTGAAATAACCGTTGTTATCCTTGTAAATTATTACCGCTCTATGGAAAGCGTACAATTAAAACCGCTTGAGTAGAGAGCGGCAGTTCAGTCACAGCTAAAGCAGAACTTGGCCAAAATTTAAAAAAACATTTCCACTGCTTGGCTGAAAGCTCTATCAAGCTGCAGCTACAGTTGGGGAAATGAAAGCTTTTCGCCAATTGGCGCCATATTTTCCGGTTTGAAGCCCTTGACAGCTTTTAGTACAAAGCTCTCCCTTATTTTCGGGCGGTAATTTAGTTTCACCCTCAATAAAATGTTTTATTTAGACATCAATTAATCAGAATCAGAAATTGAAAAATAAAATTATGACATCGCTCATTCGATACCAGATGCACTGGGAAAAGGAGGCAGGACAAAGGAGAAATATATCGTCTCCCCACCGTTGGAGGACCACAGCTCGATTCAAATGTGAAGCCCATTATTGCGATGCAAAAATTTGCTTATCGAATCGAGCAGTGGCTATGCGAGACTCAGGTCCTGCTGCCCATATGTTGTCAGCTTCTATGCCTATGTTATCCTTATTGGGCCGCTCCTTTGCCAAAGGAGCAGCGTGAGATGCAGTTTTACCCAAAACTTCAAAGACACGTCATAGACGTGACATGTGAAGGGAAATCGATCGACAGATCGAGGGGTGGTTTGGAGGCCGCCGCATTTTGCTATTTAAACTTGTCTGCTCCTTGGTATAAAGAAGGACATTAACAACGCAGGCAGACAATTAATTGTTTTGGTTTTCTATAAGTGGTCCTGGATGCCCACATTCCCACGACTCGAGCTGCCACTACCGTCACAACAATTTGAAGTTAACGAATTATTCAATGCGAGCCTGAAACGAAAATTTCCTTAAAACAGCTGCTTCCAAGGACATGCAAAATTTATGCTGTGTGTTTTCATTCGCCTCGTTGGGCAGGAAAACAGGCTTCATGTGTATCGGCGTCTGGGGGGGGGAGTGGGGGAGTCAAGCTCTTCGATTTCGAGTGCATGCGCCAAAGGTTTGTTTTCAATGGACGCCAAGTGTCTTAGTTGTCATTGACTTTACACGCCCCCAAAGGACACTGCGAATGGCCTTTGCCCTTTGATTGTTCTGCTGGTGGTGTCTGACTTGCGTGTGCTGTTGCTCACCATGTGTGTGCCTGTGTGTATATATGTGTGTGTGTGTGTGTGTGTGTCTATACGTGCGTGCTTATGTGCAGGTATGCCCCACAAATTGTTGCATTCAATGTGCTTCGTCCAAGCGGTGTCCTTTCAGTGAGCGTTAGTTGGTCAACGCGTGTAGACACAGAGTGGACATAGTCAGGACTCGACAGGACTTGTGACTGTCCATTTCAAATACTTTTTTGCTTTGCGAGCTTTAACGCCACTGCCGCTACAATGGGATCGGTAAGTTTCGATCCTTTGATTACCCAAGGCTTATAAATCTAGGAGGGAATTCTGCTTAGTCCTTAAAATTATTGTTCTGCTCTTCCTGTGCGTATTTTGAGCTCCAAATATTTATGTATAATTGGAACAGCTCTGCTACGTACAGATCCTTGGAGACAGCTTCCTATTTTTGTGCATATCCTAGACTCCTCAGTTGAGCGAGATGTTGGGCTCACCCGGAACCCTGGGTACCCAAAGCTCTTCATATGCACACGGATTAGAATTGTAGCCGGTGATTGTTTGGGTTTCTTGATGTTGTTGTTGTTGTTGCAGTTGTTGCTGCAGTTGTTGCTGCTCTTGTTGCTGGAACAAAAGGCATGTCGTATGACTCGAGTGGCGGCTCAGTGTTTGCCGCTTAACTGACTAAGGCTAACGACGTGGAGAGAGGCGCTCGTTGGGGCTTTGAGTGGGGCGCCGCCTTCGTTAGCTGCAAATTATTTACAAGTGGATGCAAACAACATGCAACACACACAACTTCAGCTGAACGAGTTGCGTTCCACATGTTGCAAGTGCGTTTTGTTGTTCTTGTAGTTTGTGTGCTTTCTGTTGTTGAAAGTACTAAAAATCTCTCTCTATCTCCATCTCCATTTTCATCTCCATCTCTCTCTCTCTCTCTCTCTCTCTCTCTCTCTTTCTCTGTCTGTTTGTGTCTCCCCCCTCCGTGTTTTACAGCTCTCCTGCAGTCGCTCTCTATTCTTTCTCTATTTCCCGCCGAGAGGATGCTGTTGCGCAAAAGCTCGGCCAACTTTAAATGTGTGTCAAGTTGAGGAGTAGAGAAACGCCAGCGAAAAGCGAATACATACCGAATGGGAAGCAGAGGAGTCGCGCTTTGGCTTTGGCAGCTTGCGGCATTTGCGGCAACTTGCGGCAACTTGCAGCAGCTTGCGGGAGCGCGAGGCAGCTTCTGTTGATGCCCCTGCGAAAGCGCGCCGGCGCTTATAAGTATGCTACAGTTTTTGGAATCGGCAGGACTCGGCAGCATCAGTCGAAGTTGCGGCATTGGCCAGTTTTTAGTACAAGATACACGGCTCGTGGCCGTTCAGGCCGTTGAGACTGGTTTTGGGGCTGCTTTGAGGGTGTTCGGTGGAGTAAGAGAGGGGGGAAGGGGGGAGGGGGTGCCAGGACCGTGTGCAGGGCGTTCGTATCCTAGGCATCCATCGTATCCATCGTATCCGTCGTATCGCGTATCCTTCGTTCGTTCCGTCTGCCAGCAGCAGCAGCCGCTGTGCCTATAAATGTTTTGTTTTTCTGCAGTTTGTTGTTAGTGCTGAACGGTGAACGGGCAGCGTTTGTTGTGCACACACACTGAACGAGAAGAACTGCTCTGCTGCTTCGGATGTTGATGCGGATGCTTATGCGGACAAGGATACGGATACGGATACGGAATCAGATGCGGATGCAGATGCGGATGCGAATGCGAATGCCAATGCTGACGCTTTCTTATTGTTGCTCCTCCTCGCACATGCCTCCACTTTTGGATACATCTTCAGCCACAGCCACAGTCACAGTCACAGTCTCAGTCTCAGACACACTCACACACACACAGTGACACATTCATGTGTGTAAGCCAAAAATAGCGCCCAAATCAAGTGCCAAGCTTCAAGCGTCAAGCTTCAAGCGTCAAGCGTCAAGCATCAAGCCCCAAGCGCTCAGCTCGAAGCTCCAGCGGCCAAGTGCCAATTTCCAATTTCCAATTGCCAAGTTCCAAATTTCAAGTATCGAGTTTCAAGTTTGAAGTTTGAAGTTCCAATTGCCAATTGCCAACTGCCAACTGCCAACTGCCAACTGCCAACTACCAATTGTGAAGTGAGTTAAGCGGCGGCTGAGACACACAGCCCGAAGGACAATCATACAAAGGACACAGCGACAATTAACTGTAAACAGTGCAAATTAAACGTCAACAACTACGAATTTTACTTCCACAAGCAAGTGCAAAGAAAGGACATCCCAAACACTGGGAGAACAATAACAAAAACAAAAATAATAAGCAGAAAATAAAATATAAATTAACAAAAATAACAAGAAGCAACAAAAACAATTACAAATAAACAGCAACAACAACAACAACAACAACAGGTGTTTCGGCACTAATTAAAAGGCGACCAAGGAAGCGGAAGGACAACGCAAAGGACGACGAACAGAGCAAAAAAACTTATTACAATTTTCGAAACTGTGATCCGCCGTCTTGAGTGCTTGTGCGTGTGTGCGTGTGTGCGCCTGCGAGTGTGTGTGTGTGCGCCTGTGGCCGTGTGTATGTGTGTAGCTGACTCGCCACTCGCACTTGCAACAAAAGATGGTTGAGGAGTTTCTCGAGAAATTACCTGAAATCGACACTCGCTACGAGGTAAGTACCACCAAAATCCTCCGCGCTCCTCCTCCCCCCTCGTCTCCTCCTCTCCGGGGGTACCCATCAGCTGCCTGCGGCGGATATACCCCAGTTATACCCTGTAAATCGACTCACCTGTCCATTGAAGCCGCAGCTTGGGCTGTGAGAAAGACGCATTGCTGGTGGCTTGCGAAAAGGATTGCCAGGACCTCAGTTGCAGCCCAGACCAGTAAATACCCTAACAGCTGACAACCCAGGGCAGAGTGTGTCCTTTCCCAGAAAGATGCTCCGCCTTAGAGGAGTGTGTGCCAGTCGTGCTCCTGTCGCAGTTTTTAGCTGTGTAATCACATCGCTGTCGCTTTGTCCTGCACATCCTGTGAGTCCCGTTGTACTATCTCTAGTGTGCCACATGCAGCAGCAACAGCAGCAGCAGCAGCAGCACCAAGAGCCTAGTGAAGACAAATAAAAAGCAGCCATGGCTTTTGTTTCGCGCCAACAGCCACCTGCTCGACATCCTGTCGCGCGTTGCCGTTGCCGTCGCCGTCGCATCGTCCTGTCTGTTGCCGTCTCCCATTCACCCGTCCGCCTGTTCACATATCCTCCGCATCGCAGGCTCAAGCTGAGGCCGCTGTTTGCTTTGTTGTTCAAATTACATTTCCCTACAAGGACTCACATTATGCTGACTCTCCTTAAGCAGCCAGGCGAATGTAGGCCGGATATTTAATCAGTTTTCAGCCGCATTTACCGCTGCATTTACCGCTGCACTTCGCCAGAGCCAAACATTTATTTTTCGGCTTTCACCTGCCCACATCCCCTGCTGCTCACCTGCTCACCTGTTAATCCATTCCTCCACTCGCGCCTCCCACCGCACTAATACTGCCCCAATGCGTTCCTGGCATTGGCTTCCACCGAGTGCCACCTGTGCATCACCTGCAGATCGCAAGCTAGACAAGTTTTATCCAAATATTTGGTAGTTGCTCTGCGCACACTGGAGGGTCCTCGAGGTGGCTCAACGGCTGCTGCTCGGGATTAGTTTGGGGCCAGGACTAAGAGCTCCTGAGCCGTCGGTTCTACAAGCAAAGCCAAGCTGCTTCCAAGGATAGGCAAGCGTGGGACAATCACTTGTATGTTTTGGCTGGTACTTGCAGCCGAGGCAATGGAACAGAATTTTGTGGCTGAAGGATGCCAAGCCCTCTCACCGCTCCCCGCTCCCCGCAACTGCTTCTGCCGCCATGATGCATGGACTGACTACAGGCATTGTCCTGCGCTCAGCAAATAGTTGAATAGCGAACTGAGACAGGGTGTTAAGGACTGCAGGGACTGCAGTCCGTGTGTTGACTAGTGTCCTTTATACTCGCTGTTCACATAAGTCCCAATTCCGCAGAACATTATCCCCCAAACGAATCCGCAGACAGGACTCTCGGTCGGCATAACAATAACGCTGGGAACACATGTCCTTAAAGAAGTCAGAACATTATGTTCACAGTCAGTGAGATGTGAGCTGTCCTGGCCATCCAAATGATCCCTATAGCTTCTGGCAAGCTCTAAGAAGTCCTAATGCATATCCTGAAACCATGTCGAACGTTATCCTTTTTGAGGTTAACAGCTTTTCTTGCCAATGTGGCTCGGGCTCAAGTTTATCGATTCGAGAATTTAGTAAAATCTTTTGAGACACACACACACACACGCAGACACAGACATATTTCCCAAGAGGGGGTTCTCACACACACACACACACACACACACACACACATAGCCTCTGACCCAGTGGACTGACTGGGTAAACTATGCAAGGACTCGCAGATCCGCCGAGAGTTGAGTCAACAACTTAAAAGGCAATTAGCGCACTTCGCACTCGGGTCATCAGGGGCAACTACGAGTCACGGGCAGGCGTTTGGGTCTCACACTTTATTAGCGCAATACAACTAAATAAGCGGCACACACACTCACACACACACACACGCATACAGACACGCATACAAGACACTATAAAGAGACATAATTATGCGGCGTATTTTTAACAATGGCCATCGAAAAGCCTTTTATGCCCCGCTAACAAAGGACGAACAAAGCCTGAAAACTAATAAACACGTTGGGGCATCTATCTATGTCTCTGCTCGGGTGTGTGGGTGTGTGGGTGCGCGGGTGTCTGAGTGTGTGTACATGTCACTGTGGGGATGTGTGTGAACGCAATCGCGATCAATAAAAGTTAATTATTCAATACAACGTAGAATAAACCTCTGCGCGCGCTAATCCACCCAATGGCTTACTTAGGTGTGTGTGTGTGTGTGCGTGTGTGTGTGTACCTGTGTGTATGGGCGTGTACTGTTGCATGACTTAAGTGTGTGTGTGAATCGTGCGAGCTTTTGTTTGACTAACAGCTGCGTGCGGCATCAGCCACCACAGGCACAGGCACAGGCACAGGCACAGGCACAGGTGGGTGTTACTATGTGTGTGTGTGTGTGTCTTTGTGTGTGTGAGCCCGCATAGCCGCCTTCTCGTTGTGGTCGCGCTGTCGCTACAATTTAACTGTTAATTTACATGACAAAGTAGCGGACCCAAAACCAACAACGACAACAACAACAAAAGCGGCGAGGGGCGTAAACCAAAGTGGGCGTCATTCGAAAGCGGACCTTAAAATATGAGGATTATTGTCATAAAGTTAACCAGGATCTGGGACGAGCCAATGCTCCCGTATGTCCTGCGTCACATGTCCTTCGTCGGGTATGGCGACTTTAAACTGTCCCCAGCTGGGGGCCATTCCCTGCGCCTCGTCTATCGATTGTCGCCATGAGATCATCAGAGTCGAATGGAAAGTTAGGGGAGACATTCAAATGTCTTGCGAGGTGTGCTCCAAAAGTTGAAACGACCAAACTTTGCCTAAGGACACAGTTTCATGTAGTACCACTCGGACCATTCGGTGGTTCGGAGGCTTCTGCCACGGCTTGGGGGCACGGCGGGCATGGGCAAGGGCCAAAGCAAGTCCTCAAGCTCTGAATCTGATTCAGAGACTTCAAGGATTTGCTTTTCTTGTTTTTCCTTCCTGAATTATGGAAAAGTTCCATTAGTTGTAAGGACATTTTACCTGTTTACCCGTCAGTTGGCGGGCGGGGGGCAAATTGTGTTTATTTGCAAACAAAAAGCAATTTGTGGCACATTTTAATTGAAGCCACGTTGGTGGAAGGAGTGCCATAAGTGGAGGGAGTGTAGGGTATGCCAGGCTCGGTGGGGTTTGGGGGGCTGGAGGAACGCGAAAAGGATATACCTGCCGTCGCAGTTTGAGAGGCTTCTGGTGTTTGTACATATGAGAAGGCTCCATGGCAACTGGCAAGCAGCCAGCAAACAGAGGTGGAACTCTCAATGGTATGTAGCATGTAGCATGTAGCATGTAGCATGTGCCATGCGGCAAGTGGCAAATGGCAAGTGGCACTGCCACTGTCAGTGCCAGTGGCAGGCAAATGGCGGTGGGTACAAAGTCGTTGAAAGTTTGTCACATTTTGCCGGGAAAACATTTTCAATATGCAAGAGTCGTTAATATGGCGCAGGGGCGTGGCTGCTCCTCTTCCCTCTTCCCCCTTTCCTCTTCCCTCCTTCCTCTTCCCTTTTCCCGACCTCCTCTCTCCCACCGCCAGCTGCGTCATTCCCATGCATTTAAATTGCTGCTTCTTCATGTGTGTGCACGCTACATGCGTTTATGTGTGTGTGTGTGTGTGTGTGGGTACGTGTGTGTGTGCGTGCCGCACGTGGCGTATGCGTAATTTGCTGCATAATGTGTATTTAGATCAAAATTGAATTGCGCATTTCACATCGCGTATACGTGATGCTCATCTCATGCTGCCTCCCCCCCTCCCCTCCTCCCCCAATCAGACAACGCCACATATTTGATAGATGCCTCTGTGTGTGTGTGTGTGTGTGACTGGCCACGTCTGCTGTGCGACAGATTAAGCTCAAAGTTATTGTCGATTGGCCACCCAAACTGAAAGGCTGACAGGACGATGAGATAAAGGGGCCAAGGTTCGATGGGGCCAAGGGGCAGGGTGGGCAGGGGGGCAAAGGCGATGAGGCGACGCGCCGAGGAGATCATATAAATCATTCGATTTTTGATTGTTTTTGTTGTTGTTGTTGTTGTCGCTGCGGCCGCCGCCGCCTCTGCCAATGCTGATAATGTTGTTGTCCTTTTCATTCCGTTTGTTGTTGTTGTTGTTGTTGTTGTTGCTGTTGTTGTTGGTGGTGACTTCACTGTTTTGTTGGTCCTAATGTTGCGGGCTGCAGGATTTTGATTTATGGCCAAGAAAACCCGCCGATTTACTGTCGAAATGTGGAAATTTTAACTATTCGCTGGCCCCCCGCCTCCCGCCCCCCGCCCGCTGCCGACGTATCGAGTTTCCACAATATTTTTGCTGGCATTCGAATTGCTCCTTTATGATCATTTTACTGCGAGATTCAATTATTCAGATGGAAGCCACGCCTTTATCCCTTTTTCTGCCGAGGGCTTATCGAGGCAGAGCCACGCGTGTGGCAGTCAGTTTTGTTTCGCGCTGTGTGCGAGCAGCTTGTGTCCTTCGGCGGATCAGATCTTTCGGTTTGCAGACTTGAATAATGCGCCACGGCTAATTCCATCGGAGCTGCCCTCAAAATGCGTTCATTACGGCGCTAATCCCGGCCAGACAATAACCAACACTCGGGCCCAGTGCAGATTTCATTAATAAATGTCGACGAATACCAAGAAAATAATCCATTTTATTCAATGCCTCGTTGCCAGGCTGATGGGCCGGAAGCGGATGGCGCTTGGGACTGGGTCCTGGATCCTGGGCTCTGGGCTCTGGGTTCTGGGCTCTGGTGTGCCGAGGCAGGGGGTTTGCGGGTGACGGCAGTCACTTGAATGCAAACAATAAACATTGAAAAATATCACAGCTCGCTGGGCAGCGCAGCTGCTGCTGCTGCTGCTGTTCCTGCTACCCCTCCCCCCTCTTCCACATGCTGCTCCTGCTGCTGCTTCTCGTGGCGATGCAGTCGGGGGAACTAAAGCCGCGACTGAAGCCGAAGCTGAAACAGAAACTGAGCGGAGCAGCATTTGAGTTCGAGCTAATGTTGAATGATCAGGGCAGGGCAGGGGTGGGCAGAGGGGGAGGAGGGGTAGTCATTTTTAAAACCGCATACGGCAAATGCCTTTGCTGGCACCACACAGCGGGCCAGTGAAGAGAAGCAAAAACATAATATGGGTGAAATAATAAAAGAGCCCAAAAAATACAATTTATTCACTTCATTTTGGAAATGAGCGTCAAGGGAAGTGGGGTAGTGGCCAGGACACGGGGCGGGGCGGGGCGGGGGAGTGGAGGCGGCGGATGATATGGCAGACCATCGCACACGGAATGGCGTTATTGTTCAGTAAAAATGCTGTTTGGCTGCTCTACACGCTGCTAATTAAGTTTTCAGCTGCAAGGATTCAGCACTGACAAATATCCTCTGCAGGATGTGTTTGTTTTTTCCAATTTAGTTTCCTTTCAAATTGCAAGCGAAAAGTTTATGTTTTGCTCGTGGAACTGATGACAGCACTCTTAGCCCTATATGATATCATGTTTATTATCCTTTTTCAGGATATTGTGCCCATGGAACAAGTAAGCTCGATGGTCTCCAACGGCGGCGGCAGCGTAACCATGCAGCGCGACGATGAATACCGAAATCGCATCATGAAAAGTAAGTGTGTCAGCCCTGTGTATGCGATTATGTGTGCATGCCTGACTGCGTCTGTATGTGTATGTCTCACATGTATATATATGTATGTGTGTCTATTTCAATGTGTATGTGTAAATATACATATCTATGTGTATGTGTATCTGTATCCGTATGTAGCGTATATTGTATATGTTGTACCGTATCTATGTGTATATTTGTAAATGTGTAGATCTGTTTTTGGGTGTGTGTGTGTGTGTGTGTGTGTGTGTATGAGTGTACACATGTACGTGTGTACATGTGTATGTACAGCACTCCCTCACCCGCCACCCGCCACCCGTCACCCGTCACCGTCACAACACGCCACCATTCAATCCCATCCCTCACCAACACAACCCTGTCCAACGACCACCTCCCCCCCCTGCCATCACCCCCCATCCCCCCATGCCACCATCCCCCTATCCACCATCCACAAAGAGTCACCACACAGAAAGGTAACTGCCGCTGTTGTTGCTGCTTGGGATTTTGCATGAAACTGTGACTATCCCTGACCTACTGGCTTTGCAGTTGACATAGTTTGATACCCACCCCATCGCTACCACTCCCACTCCCATTCCCACTCCCACTCCCACTCCCACTCCCTGTACCACTTCCAGTCGAAAAAACCCGTTCGTATCCCGGCGGTGGCCACAGCAGTGGCAAATAAATAGCATTCCACATTTCACTAAGCGGATTCTCTGTCCAGGAATCCTCAAAGTGTAGCGCACCACCACCACCACCACCATCACCATCACCATCACACGCCAGCGACTTGCATGCTCCCTGTTGTTGTTATCCTTAGTATCCTTTGTATAAGTATCTGGAGTCTAAATATGCCTACTAATTAAATCGAAATCATTTCATGATGCTTTTCCGACCAATTCGACGAATTTGGAACGCTTACTGTACAAAATTGCATATCCAATAAAATCGAAATCAAATTCGATATCGATATCGATAACAAAACGCATCATCAACCAACCAACCAAAAACAACCAACTAACTAAAACAACCAACTAACTAAATCAACCAAACAACCAACCAAACGCTTCTCTCTCTCTCATCTTTTTGCTCATCTGTAGTACGTAGAATTGGTGAGTCCTCAAATTGAATCTGTAATTAAAAAAAGACAAAAAAAAAAAAAAAACTAAAAATAAAAATAAAAATATAAATTAATTTTTCATTTTCAATTTTCAGTTTTAAGTTCTCAATTTTCAATTTAAAATTAACATTAAATACTAATTATTAAATATTAAAATATTGCCCCATTGGCCTAAGCTTTGAATTGAAATTATGAACTTTTCATTTTCATTTAAACTCAAATTCAAATTACGGCTCCTTAATTGATTATGATTTGCTTTGTAAATATTTAAGCAAATA
The DNA here is from genome assembly GCA_035044505.1 of Zaprionus lineosus. NCBI lineage: Eukaryota > Metazoa > Arthropoda > Insecta > Diptera > Drosophilidae > Zaprionus > Zaprionus lineosus. The sequence continues at coordinate 956,018 of JAWNNX010000688.1, read as the reverse complement.
ATCGAAAAACTGAATAATTGAATATACGAATAATCGAGCAATCGGGTAATCGGGTAAGCGGGTAAGCGGGTAAACGGGTAAACCCATTGTAAGTATGGAAACTGTGCGCCAGCCTGCCAAACGCAGATTAAAGTCCTTCTTTGAGTCCCACTCACATTGCAATTTCCACTTCCACATTTTTGTTTTCATTTTCCATTTTCCATTTCCATTTTCATTTCCATTTTCATTTCATTTTCATTTTCCATTGTGGAAATAGTTTAGCCGAAAATTAAGTCCTAAGTGTCATTCATGAAATATGAACTCGAGTCCGGATCGAAAAAACATGCATAAATTAGACTCTCTCTCTCTCTCTCTCCCTCTCTCTGTGTGTTTGTGTTTGTGTTTGTGTTTTTGTTTCGGCCTCTGTGTGTGTGTGTGTGCTTTGGCGTGTACTTATGCCTGTGTGCGTGTGTGCGTGTGTGTGTGTTTGCATTGAATTAGCATAACATTTACAAAGCCCTCAACAAGCAATAAGCTTGTCTTGTGGCCAAGACAAACAATTGCCGCATGAATTGGGAACGAGAGGTTTTTGGGGGCGTATACTTAATATTTGCTTCTCTTTCCCTCCCTCCCCTCTATCTATCTCTTCTTGTCTCCCTTTGCGCTCTGATATGCCCAGTTGTCGTCGTCGTCGTCTGGTGGCCGGACAGCATGGCCTCAATGCAAATGCCTCAGGACTCGGACCTAATATAAGTAAATCCTGATAAGATTGTCTGCAGCAAGCGACAACTTCATTTACCAATGGCGCTGCTCCTGTTGGTCCAGTGCCCATTCCTGCCTCTGTTTCTGCTTCTGCTTCTGCTCCTGCTCGTGCCCCTGCTCCTGTTCGCTCCAGATTTTTATATAAAGCATCGTCATTTGCCGTTGACTTTAATGACCAGCCACGCCTGAAAACAGCAGTTTAACTTGGGCACTGAAAGGGGAAACTCAACGACGAGATATCCTTCAGGAGTCGCTCACATCACGTCCATAGACTGCCAGGCGCTACAAGGGAGTCGCCCGTAGATGCAGTGGAATCCTTAGATTGTCGAAGCTACCCATCGGTCGAGGTGCTGGAACCTACGCCGAGGGTAGCACAGAGATAACAAGGGTCACCACTGTGACCACTGTGGCCGGGCATTCTTCATCATTAGTTAATTTGACCCGTACAAAGGGAGCAGGTCCCAGTCCCATCCTTGCACAACTGTTTAGGGGCCTAATTTAGCATTAACTTGGCTCTGGGCTGCTTGGAGGCTGATACATTTCGGCCCAAAACGCAGCTGAGCGAAACCAAAAGTATAACAAATAATTTTCAGGCAGTGACCAGGACGAACGGGACGAGGATCCATGACAGGAAAAATAAAAGGCCAAATAAAAGAAATTAAAAATGCGAACAGCTCTGCGTTCCACTTTGCTGTCCGCTTCAAGCTCCCACTCAACCTACCAAACGTCCAGCCGACCAGCCAAGCAACCAACCACCCAACTACTCAACCAAACACCCAGCCATCCATCCCAAGGACCACCCACTGAGCGAACAACTGAACGTCAGTCCGACATACCTACCGACCAAGTGCGGCCCAAAGACAAACACAAAGCGCAGCAAGCGCCTGCGGTGTTGGCTGGCAACCAATGGAGAGGCTCATGGCGCAGGGCAGGGGAATGATAGTGGAGAGTGCTGAAAGAAGGAAGGAGGAACGAGGAAGGAGGGAGGAGATAGGAGGGAGTAGAAAAAAGGAGCTGCCAGTGTTCCGTGTCTGGTTCAATGCACTGAAGAGGTTCCTTCTCTGCTTCAGCCTCCAAGCCGAAGACTCGGGAAAAGTTAAGAAAATCGCCTTATACTCAAACACCATCACCATCACCAACACCATCACAAACACCAACACCATCACCAACACAAACACAAACACACACAGAAGGGGGGAGGGGGGACGTATATAAAATATTATGTCCCTGGTTAGAAAGTTTTTCCAAGCATTTTCACTGAATCGTGGCGCTTGGTCCGCCACTGGATTGGCAGGGAGCATCCTTGGAGCCGTTTATGAATTTCCAAGATAAGCTGCTGTCATTTGCAATGAAGCTTGAATTCAAATATTTCATATTATTTGATCTGCCATTTCGTCTTACGGCTATGATGTCCTGATATTAGTTATCCTGTCAAAGGGCATCTGGCATCAGCAGAGCAGGGCATCGCAATCCCAGGATTCTTGTCTGTTTGTGGAAGCGTCTCGTCAGTTTGTTGACAGAGAAATGTTTGTAGAGTATGTGCAGTTCGGTCGGAGGACCTCTTCACATGCATATCCTGTGGATTTCCCTTTAAATTTGAAGCATTCTCTCAAAGTGCTCACAACTTTGGCAGCGGATGCTGTTCAAAAGTTGCCATTTCTCAGCAGCTTAAGAGCTCGATTATTGCAAGGAATATTGCATCAGTATCGATCCTGGACAATGTGTCCTGATACGCCGGACTGAATGCCTGGATGGCTGGATGGCTGAATGGCTGAATGGCTGAATGGCTGAATGGCTGGATGCCTGGGGGCGGCACTTAGGGACGAGGCATAAAGGACATTTATACGCTGCAGATACGTAAATGGAATAGTTTTCCAACAACTTTTCCGTGCTCAACTCTTCGATTGGGTAGAAACACTTTCTGCCTTTCAATGGGCCCATTTTGGAAGGACGAGCTCTTACACGTGCTCAGTGAGGTGGTGGAGTGAGAGTAGGGAGGCTTTCATTTTTAATAAGTTCTCAAACATTTGCACTCGTGCCAAAGGCTGCAAGCCAACTGGAGAGTCCTTTTAATTAATGTCCTATTTCTGTCCTCTTAGTTAGCCATCCTGAGCTTGAGCTAAGCTGTTGCCATTTTAGCTGCTATTAAAGCACAATAATAGGCTCCCCAAAGCCCCCATCCCCCATCCCCCACCCCACCACTCTCCACGCCCATCTCCTGGGCCGCATCCAGATCCGTCTCCATCTGCATCTTCAGCTCGGATAAAGCTCAGTCCCTTCGCCAGCCTGGGTATGTCCTGGCAGCTGGCCAAGCGATGACAATATGGCCAAAGTGGCCTGCGCCAGTGTCTGCCTCATGCTCCACGTTCCACGTTCCTCGTTCCTCAATCCTCAATCCACCTTCCACGTCCCACGTCCCACGTTGCCTGCCCAATGTCCTGTGTGCTATGTCCTGTGTGCTGTGCGCCGTGTCAGGGCACAAAAGAGGCATAGAGAATGACGCATTTGGGTGCAAGTGGCATGTGGCCTCATGCGGAAGTTGTTAATTTGACGCACAAAGGCGTCATTGCTGGCCAAAACGGGCACAAGTGGCGCCGATGCGCACCCTGGTGCAACAGGGCGTATACGTCCTGCCGTAATTACTCCAAGACTCCAAGACTCCCGGACATTGGGACATCGGGACTTCGGGACTCAGTGACTGACGGCCATTAAATGCCGCATTCACTGTATTGCCCGCAGCTGCTGGCGCCACGGCAACGTGCAACTTGTTGCAATGCTAAGTAAACGCGAACAAGACAGCGACAAGGAAGTCTTCTGCTTCTTCTTCTCCTCCTCTCCATCTCTGTATTCCGATAACTTCCTGCAACGGGGCCCCGCTGCCCCGCTGCCCTTTATTCCTGATCCTTTTCAATAAGACTCCACACTTTATTGGCTAGTGCATTGAGCGCGCGAAGCCTTAATACTTAATACAGCCGAGTGGGTGGTCGGTGGGTGTGGGTGGTGAAGGGCGCCTCATTGGGTAGTCGGGTGGTCGTCCGAGTAAGTGAATGGCCACAACACAAGCAACTAATTAAAGTAATTTATACTAATTGCGTAAGCACTTCTGCTCATTAGCTCCAAGCTAATGGCCGCTTCGCTCTCCTTACTCCCAGGACACTTCGGCCGACCGGAAGGAAAGGTGAGCTGCATATCTGAGACTGTAGGCTACTTGCTTTTCGATTGAAAAGTGACGATAATGAAGTCCTTGAGATCTCGATACAAGCGAGAGCCCAACTTGGCCAACGGCTGCCAGATAACAGAAGGACTCTTCATTTTCAATTAAGGCCGAATTTGAATCCTTACTCATCCCTAAGCAAACCGTATATTCTATTCTGTTTTTAGTTATCTTAAAGTTATTCAGCTGCAAGGATAATTCAGATTAAATGATGAAATGAATGGATGAAGAATTAACTGGATTTACTGTGTGAAGGATATGACATTTTTCATGTCCTTCCTGAAATCACGTTCAGCGCTTAAGTCAGGTTAGGGATCAGCCTGCTTTACCCTCCTCCCATCTCACTCTAACCGCTAGCAGCTGACTCTTTCACGTTGTCTTCTCCAACAGTTCGCCTCTATCATTTGATTACTTCTAACAAGGGTTCAACGGACTTGAATGAAGGCAATTTATCATGTCCTTTCGTTGCTGATGATCCCCGTCACTTCCATTTACTCCCACTCAATACATTTTCATACCTGGACACACACAGAGGTTAAAGGCTTTGTTTATCGAAGCGATTTGAATAAATTGCTTTGCAATTAATTATCTGCTTGATTACAATTGCAAGGATTAATCCTTTCAAGGGCTCTTCCAAGCACAAACCAATTCTGATTAGTTGGCAATGTTTTCCGCTCGAACTACACTTCAGCTGCATTGTTGATACTGTGGATTTGCCCGTTTTCCCAGCGGTGCAATCTTTTTCATTGACATGCAAGTATCCTTGAAAGGACATAGTTTGTGCTATTGACAGGCTCAACGGTGGAGCAATGTAATATTCATATCAATATCTAGACGGAATGTGGACTAAGTGGCTCTGGGGAGCATGTCAACCACTGGAGCTCCCATCCTCCCACCACCCACCAGGCACAGAGACCTAATTAAAGCTGCCAAGCAATTGAATGGTCGACTTTATTTGACTACCTAAGGCTCGGTTCAGGACTACGGGTCTGAGGCTTTACTCCAGGGGGCGGCAGTTGCAGTTGAGCTGCTTAAAGTCGACTCAACGGCTACTTGAATATTCACAATTCAATTTTACAAACACAACGATAACGAGTCGACAGTTGGCTTTGAATGCTTATGGGTGCATTATAAAATATTCAGGTTTATGCAAGCATGTAATGGCAGATGAGAGAGTCAAGAGGTCCTTGCATGACTTTCACTTGCCGCTGAGCAGGCTTGAAGCCAGCCCGATGCCCGATGCCAGCCCGTGCCCACGAGGGCAACCTGTTTAAAGGAGACATCCTTTTTGCGAACATCTCATTCTCTGTCTGTCTTCTTTATCTCCCCACCCTTCGTTCTCATTCGTTCTCTCTCTCTCTTTCTCATACTATCTGTCATTTTGTCTCCCTCTATCTTTCTCGTCTTCCATCGCTCAAAATAAACAAAATGGCCTACTTGCTGCTTGCAACTCGTGCCTGCCACTTGGAATCTGCAACTGTTGCCAATCTGCTGGTGCCTCTGCTTCGCATGTCTTCCCGACCCTCTCCGAGTCATGCCTCGACTCGGCTCGATTTGACTTGAGTTAAGCCGAGCTGAGCCAAGCCATGTTGGATTTGGGCATCCCTGGCGGCTGCGGTGTCCACGTCCAAGTAAATATAATGAAGCAGGCGGCGGTGCGGCTGCTCAGCTGGATGGTTGAAGGGAGAAGGATAAAGGATGAAGGGAGAAGGGTGAAGGGTGAAGGAGGAGAAAGGAGAAAGGAACATATCATTCACAACGGGGCTGCTTTCGGTATGACATTTCGGTTTTAGATTTCGGTTGGGGTCCCACATCCGCTCATCCTCGGCCTCGCTCATCCATCAATCGTATCTGGTTCGAGGTTGGCGGACACAAAAGATGTTGGTATTTAGCCTGTGCACTCGACTGCTCAGCAGATGACTTGGCCAAGCAGACGGCAGTGCACATCCTGCATCCTTGAGCTAAAAACGTAAGCGCACAGCAAACTAAATCACTTTCCGTCGCCATCGTCATCGCTGTATCCGCATCCGCATCCGCATCCGCGCCCGTTGTCCTCTACGCAGCCAAAACACTCGGCCACATTCGAGCCATTAACATGTCCACTGTCAATGGCAGTTCACGCAAATTGCTCGGCCATCAGGGACCCGCAACCTCAACAGTCAACCAGGCAGCCCACTAGTCCAATAGCCCGCAGCCCCGCCCCATTTTAGTCGATACCTGGTCCAGGTTTGGCGTCCATTGTACGTGTCCACAAGGCGCACTAACGCAGACCGCCAAACCACAGGCCATTACACAGGCCATGTATGACCCCTCCCCCTCCCCATCCACATCCCCCACCACAACCAGCTGGCTGGGTGTCCGGTCTGTTAGTTGTCCGTTCCGTCGGCTGCCGTGCAGGACACACAATAAATAAATTAAATAACCCGCGCTGGCTCACCGTTCAGTGTATCCTGGTCTACACTCTACGCTGGTGGTCAGTGCATGTCGAGCGGCGACACGGAGCGAAGGACCGAATCGAAGTGAATAATAACCAAAAGATAAAGGACATCGAATCGGGGAAAACCAAAACTCGAATAAAGCAAATAAATAAAAAATAAATATAAAAAATAGCAAGGAGCAAGGAGCAAGAAAACAAGTGTTAAAACAACAAACAACAAAGTGAACCCTCGATATAAAAGACTTGACCGCCGTCGGCTTCGTGGAGCTTCTGTTTTCATAAATTAATTTTGCGTGTCCGGGGCCTGACTGTACGAGTGTTCGTGTACACGGAGTTCGGAGCGTGCATGCTTCAGGTTGCAGACTGCAGGACCAAGGACCTGCCAAAGGGTCATGAGTACCGACGGCAACAGCTTCACCAGCCGAGCAATTTTGGGTACGGCCAGCGCTTAACAATTGTTGTTGCCTTTGCTCTTCTTCTTCCTACAGCTTGTTGTTGCCCCTGCCATTGTTGTTGCTGTTGTTGTTGTTGCTGATGCTGAATGGTTGTAAGAGTTGCTGCATTTATGTTTATGCAAGGGCCTTTGTTGCGGCGCTAATTTAAATAAATACGAACTTCCATTCCGAGTGCGCTTTGAGTGCGAATACAACTCGCCTTCTGGCCTACACATCCGCACTTGCACATCCGCATCCCCCTCAGCAACTAGCTCCCAAGTTTCTGGCCAAAACTTTTTAATAGAGCCTCTGGCCGGCGGTGCGGTCAGGCGGAGCTTAAAAAGAAAATTAAATAAACAAAACTTGGCAAGCTGAATGAATTTTAAGTTGGCAAACTTTAAGCTGTTGCCAGTTGCCAGTTGCCAGTTGCCAGTTGCCAGTTGCCAGTTATTTGTGCTGGTTGCAAGTTACAAAATTACCAGTTACCAACAACCAACAACAAGTTAATAGTTATCAATTACAAGCAGCCCGTTGTCAGGTGGCCAATTTGAGCTTGTGGCAAATGGAAAATGTTGAGTGACTCATCAGAGTGACTGTTGCTCCTTGCACCTAAGCCGCACCCGAACCACACACACACACACACACACACACACACACCGAAGCACACCTGAACTGCACCCGATTATAAACAGTGAAAATTGCAGGCTCCGAACTGTAAAGTAATTGAAAGTTCACACCTGAGTGTTGCACGAACTGCCTCAGCATATCGGACCGCACGGACAGTCTGTGGCAGTCGACCGCCGCATGCAGCATGCCAGCGGCGGCCGGTCCACAACGCCATGCACCACGCCCACTGCACCACCAGCCCATGCCACAGCGCACCAACGGACACCGCACGCCAGCCCAAGCCACAAGCAACAACTACAATAAAATGCTAAGCAGCAGCCACAGCAGCCAACGCGAGATCAGCGTCTCGCCGCGTCGTGTGGCACTCGACACGACCGCCTCGGGCTCCACGAGCGGCTTTGGCTTCGACCGAGGTAAGACTCCAGATTAATCAGATTCCAAGTCATGTTCCGGTCCGGAGCACGATTGTCCCTTTGGTTGCATAAAGCGTGTCTCCACTGTACCCTGTACCCTGTACACTGGTACTTGGCTCAGAGAATGGACTCAGAGTGTCCTTGTCTCCTGTTCGAAGTAATCAAAGCATAATCTGAGTAATGAAACGGCCTGCCCAAGGGTGGGCTAAATGCCGGAGGGGTGGCTGGCGGGGCGCTCGAAAGTAGACTACACTTTTTGCTCCTCTGAGCTGTTAACGGGGAAAAGGATATCTACTTCACATTTAATTCGTCCCAAATGAATTCGACGAGGACCAAGCGGATTCTCATTGCAATCATCGTCTGTTGCGGTCGCTATAATGTGAGTTTACTGCATTTCTTGAAGTCAGCAAATTGAGAAAAGTTTGGCCCAAATTCATTTGGCACATTTGCATAATTGCAGCCACAATCAAAGACCACCCCCCCCCTCCCTCTCCCCCTCTACCCTTTCCTCCAATCACTCCCTGTCCTCTTCCCCCGCCCCTTCACATACTTTGCTCACACCTTTTTGCACACAGCCATAAACGAACTGCAGCTGTGCAGGTTTTGCCTGAAGCTCAAGTTTGCCGCCACACGCCACAGGCTGCACACACACACACACACACACACAGAGACACAGAGACACAGATAGAGGGAGGAGGCACATACATTTAATTAAATGATGTGGTTGTAGTTGATATTTCGTTCTCTCTACCCTCTACTCTCTACTCTCTACTTTCAACTTTGTATTTTCTATTTTCCATTTTCCAGTTACAATTTTCCATTTTCCATTTACCATTTACCATTTACCGTTTACCGTTCGCCGCTCACCATTTACTATTTTCAACTGCACTCGGGCGACATTTTTACTTGGACGGGCAAAGGGAATGCAGTCAAGTGAAATATGTTTTTAAATTGCCGAGGCGTGTTTGCAGCGCCAAGTGGCGCTCCTGCTGCTGGCGCTGCTGGCACTGCTGGCGCTGTTGCTGCGGGTGGGTGGTTGGGATGGGGGTCTCGTGTGTTGCATGTGTGCGCACACATGCACACATTTCCGTCGCATGCAGTGCCACATCCGTCGGTGATAATTAAGTTTTACCAATGGCTTGGCAAGAATAAAGTAAAGGGACGGACAGTCAGAGATACTGGTGGCTGGCCGAGGATGGGGGAGTGGGGGGAAAAGAGGAAAAGGAAACCGGAAGGGGGTGTGGGTGTGGGAATGGAAATGGGAATTGAAAGTATAAAGTAGAAAGTAGAAAGGAGCAACGACGCACAATTCACACTTGCCGTGGACTGGGCATTGACTTGGATTAAGTCGAGCAGAGAAACTGCCAAGCCACCGCCCACACAAAGTCTGCCAGAAAACCCACCGCCCTGTGGTGCTTGTTGAGCTGCACTTTAATTGATTTTCCAGTTGGCCACGTTATCTTCCTTTGGCTGTTTGCAGTTGTCGAATGTCGCATGTCGCATGTCGCATGTCGCATGTCGTATGTCACATGTCACATGTCCTCCGTCGTTTGCTCTTATATCCATATCAAATGTTTACCCGACTGTCACCTCTCATCACTCATTGACGATCATGTTTAACATCTGGTGACCGCCCGTCCACCCGTCCACCCGTCCACCCGTCCGCCCGTCCGCTCGTCCTGCCCAAACAATGGCAGACGTGCGGCCGAGTAAATATTAAAGCAAGAACCACAGGTGACACCAGTGATGCCACTAAAGCCACTGATGCCACGGAGTCCAGTTATTCCACTGGCATTGACGCCGATGCCACTTAATGCCTGCGATGTGTCCTTTAATTAATTTCCATTTGGGTCATCGTTGGCCTCAGCGCCGATGTCAGAGGGAGCGACGCCAGCGGGGAGGCTCGCCCCGTCTAGTTAAACACTAATTGTATCCTTGGGGCTTATCTCAATAATCTGGCGGGTAATTAAAGCTGCTCCGTAAACAGCGTCAATGACATCCAAAGGATGTCAGACCGCAACCCGTTCGGAGTGCTCCTGGGAACTCGACAGCTTAAAGAACGTGGTCGATATTCATTGCGTCTTTCTGGAATTTCACTTAATTTGAAAGCACATGTTTGTGGGGACACCAATGAAAGCAATGAAAGGACGAGCCCCTGCCACTTTCAGTACAAAAACACACACACACACGCACACACTCACACATACACTCACACACATTCACGTCAATATTTCATGGCCCGACGGAACATTAAAGGGCACTCACAGAGTTGCGACATAATCGGAGGGAAAAAATGAGCAAGATAGTCGCCGAAAAGGAACAAGAGCAAACTAATGAGAGAAGGGCAGCCCGACTATAGAATATCCTGTGTCAACAGGACACTCATATATACTGGCTGCCAGTGGAAAAGTTCATAGTTCAGGAATTTCGATTATAGTTTATAAGGCTTTATTTATCTCAAGAGTTCAGCTCCTGTGGTCCCAAAATCAAATGAAGGAGCGTCTCACTTGCATCAGGCAGTCGGACTGCGAGTCTGTGCTTCCCTGCATCCTTGGATTCCAGGGGCACAGGGTATTAAAAAATGAATTTGTGCGACAGTTGCTGCCAATGGCGGCGCCTGGCATCCGTTTTATTTGCGCGCGTGTGTGTATGTGTGTGTGTGTGTGTACACCGCCTTCTATATATAGTATGCGTGAATGTGTGAGTGTGAGTACGTCTGTGTGTGTGCACAACCGGAAGCAAGGAAGTCGCCATTGATAAAGTCATTCCATGTTTGATGCCCTTAGCGACTCGCCGAAGTCACATTCCAGATTCCAGCATCCAGATTCCACATTTCAGATTCCAGAGAAACACTAAATTATTGGCGGACGTTTTTCATTTTTCGCTATCTTTTATATTTCATCCCCCACTCCCCATCCCCTGTCCCCAACCCGTCGTCGTCTGCTGCCTTTCATTTTCCATTTTCCATTTCCCACTCCCCATCTCGGAGCCTCATCAATGCACAGCTATGAATAAATGATGGGCGACCTAACAAAACGCCTGCCAACAGTCATTGCCGCTGCACTTGACCATTGCCAGGATGTGGTCATCACCCGGACCAGCACCCGCCCAGAGCAAGCAGGCGCTGGCAATTAGTTGCTCCCGTTGATTGCCTCCTCCAATCCTTTCCACTTCACACACTCGAGCAGGTCACTGGGACTTATCTGTATGCAGCACTCGATGAACTCTCCCCTAGTTGCCGTCATGCAGCTTTAACAAGGACTATGCCCAGCTTTAACTTCTGATACGGGCACCCACACTCACCTCCTCCCACAGACCAGGCCGTAGTCGTAACCTATCTAACATTACATGCCACACGCCACACGCCACACACCACACACCACACACCACACAGCGGCATTCTGCCTGCACCACCACCCACCGCCCGTCTGGGGCCAATCAGGTTCATAAAGTAAAGACACATATTTCATGCTCGTCGAGCTGCATAAATTTCAGATCCTTTTCATATTTCATGAGGATTGTCCATGCCATCCAAACACTTTCTTTATTGCACTCCGCCGATGTGGGCGGCATTGCGGGGCCCGAACTATTGAACCCATTGGCGGCTTATGTTCAATATCGAGGGTATAAGTATTATATATACTTTGGATAAATAAAACCAATTAGGAGTCGAGTGGCAAGGACGACAGTTCCGGCATTGGGCCTAAAAAAACGAAATGAAATTTTGATTGTGTCCTCGTGGCATTTGGGTAACATCTGCCGCACAACGTGTCGCACGGGCCACAGAATTGCCTGGCCACTTGAAACTATAACACTGGCCTACAAGTTTCAGTTCAGTTGCTCGGCTTTTGTTGTTGCGCTTGTGTAATGTTTGGGAGAAAATTTGCTTGACTTCCAGCTCCATAATGGCCCAAGAACGGGAAACAAACAAAACGACAAAGTGTCGACTCTGTCTCTGCCATTGTCTGCAAGTGTGGGTGAGTGGGCATCCCGTGTGTGTGTGTGTGTGTGTGTACTGTATCCGTCTGTGTGTGTGTAGCTGTGTGGCGGCAAAACTTTCACTGCGATCCGAGACAGGGACAGTGACCTCATATGACAATAATTCGACGCATTTGTGTCACATGGCCCGAGTAGACACCGCTCAACTGTGCCCAACCCCCTCCCTTCACCCTTTCGACAGTTACCACCCATCACCCTCCATCCTCCATCCTCCATCCTCCATTCTCCACCCTTCACCCTATCATAGCACTTCCCGCCTGTCCACAGATCCGCCTTCCGAGCGCCTACGACAAAAAGCGCAAACGTCAACAATTACGAGACGTAAGCTGCCAGCCCGCCAGGACCCCTTCTCCGGCGTAGGCAGGACATTGTGGTATCCTATGTGGCATATTGTATGTGTGTGTGTGTGTGCCGCCGGTTTGCTTGGTGTACGTGGTTGGTATGCTTGCCAGGCCTCGGGTAGGCGCTGTAGCTACACTTCCGTTTGCAGTTAAGTGCGACATATTTGCCTGGCTAATTTCGCTCGCAGGACATGCGGTTGAAAGTCGTAGAGCGCTATGTGACCGGCATCAATTTGGGTCTGCTTATAAATTGTGACAGGACTTTCTTGTATTTTGCGTGTCCTTTTTTTACTCTTCTGGCATATCCTTAAATGCTTTTCTCTTTTCTCCTCTTTCCATTGTCATTTTTTGCTCATTGTCGCAGTTGTGTCAGTTTTTGTTTCGGTGTCTCGCTCTTCTGTCTTCTGTTGTCTGCCTATCCTTTTCCTAGTTCCACTTCCGGTTTTGGCATTTCTCAGGATTTGCCTGAATTCGATTTCGTCGGCCCTTGAGCATTTGCTCGGCTGTCACCCGGAAAGGCATTTGAGTTTGAGCCTTAACTTCAGTGATGGTTTTGAGGGATTTGTTTTGGGTTTGCATTCGTTTTGCTCTTTATTCATCTCCAATCTTATCTTCGACTTTGTCTTTGTCTTCACCCCCGTCCCCGTCCCCGTCCTCGTCCTTGGCTGAGACAGTTAACTGAAATTGTTTCAGATACACAAAGTGCTTTGCGCCTTTTTATGTGGGTCCATAAAAGTCGCATGGCTATGCGAATGGATGGACTGATAAGCGAGTGGTGGGTGAAAGGATGGGTGGTTGGGTGGGAAAGTGGGAAAGTGGGTAAGTGGATAAGCGGGTGGGGAGAGGATAAACGCTCTCAGGCACGCTCCCAGCTGGAGCCAGTGCCTGCGGCATGTTTATGTTCCTTGAATGACTTTTGTGAATTTCAAGTAAAATGCCTGAAAACCATTGAGTGGAGCATTGGCATTGGCATGGGCATTGGGAATGTGTTCTGGGCAGGACTCTGACGCATTCCAGAGCTCAAAGTAAATCTAAGCATTGGAATGCTGGCAGTGCTCAAGGATATTCTGCACATTAACCGGACTCATCACAGCCCGTTACCCGGCGTTACCCGGCGCCCTTGCAAATGAGTAGCTGTCCAGTTGAGTGCTCTTTATGCTTATGTGATGACTATTTGTCTTTGACAAGAGGTCCTGCCGCCCGCTCGAGGAGGTACCCAAATCAATGCGAACATTAATCAAATGCCAAAGATTAATTAACAGTTCGCACATGTGTGCGCGCGTGTGTGTGTGCGGGTCGGGGGGATGGAGCC
>JAWNNX010000688.1:927500-937500 GCA_035044505.1 Zaprionus lineosus | reverse complement strand
CCTGCGGCGTCTCAATCCAGGACTTTGTCCGGACGCGACTTCCGCCCCGCATTAGCATCGTCATCCTTATTCGCATCCGCATTCGCAGTTATATTCGCATCCGCATTTATATCCGCACATTCAAATCGACGTCAACGCCATTGCAATTATTTCGAAATCAATTTCAATAAAAGTTGGTCCTGCCCGTGGTCCTGGAGCCTGGGCAAATGTTTAACAGCTTGTTGGCTTAGCGTGCAACATTGTAGGTTCCACAAATTCCCATCATCAAAGTTGCCTCAACGAGAGTTTCAGCTATTTTGTTGTTCTCTCTTTTCTCGTCCCCTCCCCCTCCCTCTCCCTCTTCCATCTTGCTTCCTAGTGCTTCTACTCTGTTCCGCCATCCGCCATCCGCCATCCGCCATTCGAGTCTGTCTGTCAGTGTTTGTGGGTGTGTTATGGTATGGTGTGCTGCATGTGTGTGTGTGTGTGTGTGTAAGCTCGTTAAAAACACTTTGCTGACGTCGTCGGGCGTTGAGCAGTGGCATTGTTGCAAGTTCTCGATGAACGGTAATTGAAACTGAAATGTAAACTACGACGTTAATTGCCAGCAGCTGCAGCAAAGCCGCAAAAGTAGAGACAACAAATACGAAAAAGAGTTCCGAAAACGAAAAGCCAGGGACAAAAATGCACTTGCAACTGCAACAGCAACTGCAACGGCAACTGCATCGGTAACGAGTGCCGGAACGCGTGACAAATAGCAAAAAGTAAATACAATTTTAAGTGCATGGCATGCATTATTTATGATTTGCCTCTAGAGTTGGTTAATTAGCTACTCACATAGTCACACAGAGAAACACTGACACCAACACCAACACCAACACAGCAACACCTTCATCCCCAATTCCACATCTCAGATCTCACACACTCATACTTACTCATAGTTACTTACTTAGTTAGTTAGCGTTTGTTAGTTTGTTGGTGCATGCAACAGCAACACGGCGCCAAAACGAAACTAAATACTTACCACGCCCCCGCCACCATCCTTGAACCCGAGCCCAATTAATTTTTGAATATCATTTAAATTATCGTATTCTTGCAGATACACAAGCAAAACATTCACATGGATTTCTCTATTGTAAGTCGCACTAATTTGGAACCGCAAGTCACTAACTAAAATTAAGCTACCCAAATCCTCATCCCTTCTTCTTCTTCAACAACAACAACAACCACAACAACAACAACAATAACATTACAAATAACAGTAACAAAAACAACAAGAGCCACAGACACAACTAATTACACTTAACTAAGTCATTGATTGTCGTCGATACCTCAAAGTCGCGGCAGACCAGAAACGCGCGCGCTCAAAAGTATGCAACACTTTTTCATTGCGAGTGTTTTATCTGTGAGTCAAACGCTCGGGCGACGGGCGACGGGCGAGCGGCCACAGATAAGACAATTAAGACCGTTACGACCGTTACGACCATTAAGACCATTTGGACGGGCGACTTGTTGCCAGTCCGAAACTTATATTTTTGGCTAAACTCTGAAAAGAAACGTTTTTTGAAATTGATTTGAATTTTTGTCTGGCAAACGCTGCCAAAACTTTGGTAGCCAAGTTTAAAAAAAAGAAAATTTTATTGCGTACAACAACATCAGAACTTAATTTTCAGCATTTTCCCCACTCTCACAATTGATGTCACCAAGCCACTATAACATTTTCCTCTTCTTGCCACATCTTCCCACAGCGGACGAGGAAATCAGCGACAAAGCCTCAACATGCGGCAAACTGCTCATATTTCTATCCGTGGCACTTGTGATAATGACGCTGCCGTTCAGTCTCTTCGTCTGCTTCAAGGTAAGTGTCCACCCCCAAGCCCCCCCTCCGTTTCGCCCACTCAAATGGCAACTCAACGCAAGTCCGATTCTAGTCAGTTCCTTGCTCCAATTAGAATAAGTATCGATACTAAGGTATCAACTGCTCTGCACTAACTGAAAAACTTAAAGGGTCGCCTACGCTGCAGGAGTCACCCTGAGACTGAAGAAAATAATTCAGATATTAATAAATAATATTTATATCTTAATTCATATAATAATAAAAAAAAAAATTGGTAAAAATTCCTTTGAGTCCTTCTTCAAGCAATAATAATAACTCATCAATAAAAATGATAAAGAAATCAAAAATGTTGAAGGAGCAGCAACTTTAAGAGGAGTTCCAACATTCGATACAATTTACCTATACATAGTTAGACAATCGATAGATCGATAATTCAATGGAGCTCATGACTGGCAATGTCCTTAAGGGTATCTGCAGCGCGACTTAAATTTACAGTTAGAATTTCGTCTAGATTACAATTTCATTTTGCACAATTTTCTCACGTTTGCTCTCGTTTTTCCGTACGCTTTACTCTCCATCTATTTCCTCGTCTCTTCCTCCCTCTGTTCCCCTGTTCCCTCCCTTCGTCTTTCACTCCTCCACTTGGTCTTTTCTCCTTCTATTCTTACAGGTGGTGCAGGAGTACGAACGAGCGGTTATCTTTCGCCTCGGCCGACTCATGCAGGGCGGCGCTAAGGGTCCAGGTGAGTAGCTGGGGAAGGTGTGTGGGGATGGCAGGGTGAGTAACTGGCAAGTGGGGGCTCGGGGCCGGGAGCTGGATGAATTGTTGGCTGGGTGCTGGGTGATGGGTGCTGGGTGCTGGTTGCTGGGTGTTGGGGCGACTGCTATGCAAATTCGAGTGTCACTGACGCTGCTGAATTTGTGTTAATGGCTGCACTTGCTCCAAATTAGCGCCAGCTTTGGCTCGTTTTGTGGCTCAAGTGGGCAGGGGCCCGGCTCCGGGCACCGTTCTCCGCTCTGGGTAGGGCTCCGGCCAGGTGGGCCTGGCGATGATCATCCATCAGACGGGGACAGACAGATGGAAATTGGCCAGCGGACGCACTCGTCCGGGCCACAGCCACAGCTCTCTTAACTCTTTTAATGCACACGCTCTATAAGTCCCTTACTTCATCTACAGGCATCTTCTTCATCTTGCCGTGCATCGACTCCTATGCACGTGTGGACTTGCGTACCCGCACCTACGACGTGCCCCCCCAGGAGGTAAGTTCGAGCGGCAGCAGCAACAACTTTCCGTGTTTGACGCTACTTGGCGTTGCTGTTGTTGTTGTTGTTGTTGTTGTTGTTAATGATGATGATTATATGCTAGTGCTCACACACACACACACACACGCACACACACACACAGTTAAGCTGACTCGCAGACTCACAAGATCACATACTCACACTCACATGTATTACCAAACACACTAATACCACCACACACACACACACACACACACACACAAAATAAAATAGACACTTGACCAAATTTTAAACGCTGCCAAATAAAGTGTTAAACAATAAAAAACTTTTAGCTATTTTACCACAAATTTTGCTCCCTGCAACACTTTTTGTTAACCAGAAATTTTTGATTTTGTGTTGGCTCACACACACACACACACACACACACACACACAGATATATGTCCTGCAATTGCAGATACAGATAAATATTGCTCATTTGGCAAATGTAAGCACTGCTGACTCTCTGAGTTGTTGTTGTGTTCATTTCGCTGACGAGGCTCACACGCACACACACACACACACACACACACGTACAGACACAAGCCACGCACACGCACATACACGAGGAACACCCACAGGACACGCAACTGGAGCGTGAATTACGCATACGCAACGTTTCTTTGCTTTCTTTTTGTTTCCTTCTGTAAAGCTCTGAGTGTGTGCTTGCGTTTGTCTCTCTCTCTCTCTCTCTCTCTCTGTCTCTATCTCTCTCTATCTGTCTCTATCTCTCTCTCGCCCCTGTATTTTGATTGTGAGTGTGTGTGCTTATGCTTGTTATTTTTGTTTTCATGTTGTGTGTTGTTCTTTCTGTTGTCGTCGCATGTCATGGTATTTACTTTGGCTTTCGTTTCTGTTTCTCTTTTTGCCTCTGTTACTTTTTCTTTACATCTCTTATTTTCCTTTCCAACTTGTGTTTCCCTCCGCCACTGTCTTCCATCCTCCATCCTCCATCCTCCATTTTCCTGCTCGACTGCAGTTTCTTCCCTGTTTTTCTGGCTTTCGTTCCCCCTCTCCCCCTATCCCCCTGTCGTTCTCCTCCTTTCCGCTTACCCAGTACAAGCTTCCGCAAGAGCGAAGATACTTTCCCAACTATTTCCACTAAAAACACAAAACACAAGTCAACGCACTAACATCCAAACACACACACACACACACACACACACACTTACTCAGACACAGTTGCAGTTACAACAACAACAACAAAGAAATAGAAGATGAGGCATTTTTGTTCCTCACCCTCTGCATTTTTGAAGGGATCGCGGGTACGCCAAATGCTGCCCATACTTCCACACACACACACACACACACACACTCTAAATCTATCTCTATCTCTATCTCTATTTCTCTCTGTCTCTTTTATCGCTATATATTGATGTTGTTGTTGTTGTTGTTGGTAGTGTTGTTGTATGCTTTAAATACTCATTATTCTATGGTACTCGTTGTCATGTATTCAAGTTGTAAAATGTTGCAGATTAACTTGTCATTATTATTATAATTGCCATTGGTGTGCACTAGACCACAACACTCACACACTCACTCACACACACACACACACAAACATCCATACTCGAACCCACACTCACACTCAAAACTGCGCGCTCCATTTATTCAAATCCTCGTTTTCAGTTGAGTTAGCCTTTTCTTTTGCCCCCACATCCTTCGGGGATCCTTGATTTGAGTTCATATATCAAGTGTCGTAATTGTTTGACAAAGTGCGAGTGCGTGAGGCGTATCCCTATACGGACCAATAGAGGCCGCCATCCGAGGAAAGGCATCGATGCCAAGGATCGATTACAGTTCAGGCTTGACTGACGTCACGTTCAACGATTCTTCATAAAGTTTATTCATTTTCCGTTTCAATATTTCCTCCTTCTTCAACTCCTGTGGCTTCCACATACACCAAACCACACACACACATAATAATATAAATAAATGTATGTATATATATATATTGATATATGTATATACATAGAGCTTCCTCTTCCTTGCAACTTTCGCCAACACTTGCATCCTTTTTTCGTTCCTCTTTGACTTCAGTCTATTTTACGTTCCGTTTACGTTCCGTTTGGCTTTTGGTTCTATTATTTGTGTTCCATTCCGTTCCATTCCGTTCCGTTCTGTTGCGTTCTGTTGCGTTCTATTGAATGGAAGGATACTCCGGCGAATGTCCTTAGATTCAATACCCAAAACTGAACCGAGCCATTCCTCGGCGCTCCCAGCGGAGGGAGGACTTAATACATACATAAATATTTATGAAGTTGTTGTTGTTGTTGTTGTTGTTATTGTTGTTATTGTTGTAATTGTGTTGTCGTTGTTGTTGTCGTTATTGTTACTGTTGTTGTTGTTGTTGTTATCGTTGTTATTGTTATTATTGTTGATGTCCTTGTTGGAAATGTTGATGTGGATGTTAGAAGGCGCATACGAAGCGGAACCCGTGTCGCTCTCGTCCTTTTTGGTTTTTTATGTGCTTTCGTTTAGTTGTTGGTGTCTCTTAAAGCCTCTGACTTCAACTTATTACAATTTGCATAGTTGAAACTCTGATTGTGTTTGCAATTAGAGCCAAAGCAACCCAACCAACCAACCAACCAACCAACCAACCAACTAAAAACAGTATTCGGAAGGCAAAAGCTCAGCATATGAACTGAAGGATTCTCTGTGTTCAGCAGAGCGCCCAATGCACGACTCTGACTGCTCTTTTCAAAATTGGGGGGCGGGGCTGGGGGTTAATCGGAAGGCCAACAACAAAAAACAAGCGGCAACCGAAAAATGGGAAGCCCAACGAAAAACTAAACTAAAAACTAAAACTAAAAACTAAAAACTAAAAGCTAAAAACTGAAACTGAAACTGAAACTAAAACCAAAAACTAAAAGGCCCATGAATTGAAAAAGCATCAAATGAAAATCAGAAAAAATGGAAAATCAACAAAAATCGAAAATCGGAAAATTAGAAAATTAGAAAATTAGAAAAATTGAAAACGAGAAAACTTAACTGAACGGCACTACAAGAAAATTGGCTCGTTTGGAAGAAATGTAAAATGTTTGTTCACTGAACACAGGGTGCACACATAATGTTCTCAGACCGCACAACCGCACACCCACACCCACACCCACACCCACAGCCACAACCACACCCATAGCCACAACCACTTAACCACCTAACCACCTAACCACCCAACTACCCAGCCATCCAATCATTCATACACACTTACTGCATGCGCTGGTAAAGCGCACTCACACTTACACACACACGCACACACACACACTCTCACGCACACGTGTAGCTTAGGTCTTTTGTAGCTGAAAAGTATGCAACAGAAAGCAAGTCACAAATGCGTCCACAGCCACGTAAGGACACCCACATAGTAACATGCACACACACATATATACACATACACACATCAATACACACACACACACACACACACACACACAGTATTTGTTCATTGATAAGATACTTGTAAGTCATTTAAATGCACACATAAAGCGTCCTCAATTACCCAAATTGTCTCTCTCTCTTTCTATCTATCATTGCCTCCCTACCACTCTCTCTCTCTCTCTCTATCTCTCTTACACTCATTCTCTATCTCTTTCACCCTTTGTCTGCGTCTCTCTCTCTCTCTCTCTCTCTCTCTGTCTGTCTTGCTCATTCGCCCTTTAGATTTAAAGTAAGCCTTTAAGTAAAATCCTCACTCTGTCTATTTCTCTCTCTCTCTCTCTGTCTCTCTCACTCTCTCTCTCTCTCTCTCTCTCTCTCTCTTCTGTCTAACCCACGCTCTATCTCTATACATACCTCTATATATAATGTTTTTGTTTTGAGCTATGTTAGTTTTCATTAGCGAAACGATTGTTTTTCTTATGTAAAAACCGAAACCGAAATCGAAACCGAAACCCAAACCAAAAAACCCCTAAGACAAAATCAATAACGATAATAAATAACTATATATCAAATTAAAAACCAAACCAAAAAAAAAAAACAAATATATAAAATACCAAATATGAATAAGACACACATCTATATACCAAATGCACTTAATTTTTGATACCCCACTCTCCTTCCTTCGATTAAGCGTTCGAATAATTTTTGAGAGCATGCTAAATATATATTTCCATAAATGTCTATTCTAAAGCTTTCTAACTGTCAACTAACTAAACCAACAAAGAATACCAAAGTTAAAAATACCAAAGTATACTAAAGAAACCGCTAAACACACACACTCACACACACACACATGCATCAGTACAAGTGAAGATGTTGTTGACTCGAACGAAGCGCAACCACAGACATCATTTAATACACAACTCAAAATTCTAACTAAAAGCATACTAGACACACACACACACACACATACACACACATATGGAACTCATTATTATATCCAGTTTTAGTTTAGTTCTCACAAACACAAGTCAACACACACAGACACACACTGAGACACTGCGACACTGACACACTGAGACACACTGAGACACACACACACACTCACACAGATACACATAATTTAGTTTGGACAACATCCCAATGAACAAGTATTATACTCGTATATTGTACTTACCACTAACTTACTAAATAACCGTTAACATTTGATCTGATCTTTGAGCACTAGCGAAGGACGCTAAAACGTACGCACCCCAACAATAAATGAAAAGCATGGTTAACGCACTTAGGCCGGTGTGTGTGTGTGTGCGGGTGGATCTGGTCTGGGTCGCACTCGCACTCGTGAGGGGGCAGCCACGCCGCACACCACACCATCCACCTGCACACACATCGGCGTAGCTGCGAACCTGTACAAGAATATATATATCAAGCAAGCAATCCATGTCGAGTTCATCTATGTGTGTTTTGCGTGGTTTAGGCTGTTTTCAAAGTGGGTACACTCGAAAATACTCGAACTCGAATACTCGAATACTCGAATACCTGAATACCTGAATACTTGAATACTTGAATACCTCAATACTTGAACAACTCTCGTGATACTCGTGGTCAAAGTGAGAAGCCTGTATATGTATGTGTAGACATGTATGCATATATTGAGTATGTGTGAATGGCATATGATGTACATGATCGAAGCAGAAATGCAATGCAAGAAAAAAATTAAAATTCAAAAAAAAAAAAAATTCAAAAAAATAAAAAAAATTCAAATACAAATCGAAAAAAATCGAAATCGCACGCATGAAAGAAGCCGCCGCCGCCCGCCAGCGTCTTGTAATTATAACTGTACTGTAACTAACTATGCAGATAACTAGTGTAACAATCCCCGCATCGTAGTAGCCTGTACTATATACTTGCATATATATGTATATGTATATGAATAGATCAATCTATATAGATTAACGAATCAGCATTTAGTCATATCCTCGTACTCGTACTTCGGGCTCCTAGAGACGCCCAGCAATGCATCGAGCCGTTCGCATTATCGGTTACGTCCCCTAAGCCCCACCACACCCACCACCTCTACCCTCACCACTGTCAGTACTCCCTCCTCTCTTAAACTTTAACTCTCGCTCTCTCTCTCTCTCTCTCCCTCTCTCTCTCTCTCTCTCTCTCTCTCTCTCTTTCTGTTACTCCTACCAACTTATATTCTCTGCCTCTCGATCTTTATCTGCCTCTCTGTAAATCTATTTGCCTCCACCTTTACACTCTCTTTCTCTCTCTCTCTCCTCTCATCTTATCTCTCTTTCTCTATGTACTCCCCCTCTCCATCCGCCTCACTCTCTCACCTATCACCTCTCACCTCTCACCGCCATCATCCCACTGCCAGAAATGTCAAAAATAATAGAAGTGCATCAACCAGTAGATCTTTTCAGTTGAAATATGATTTACCTTTGGAAATGCGAATATAATCAGAGAACCGAATACGGTCACACTGTGCAAATTGTAATAATTAATCATTTCAAATAATTATCCTTTGAAAGCTCATTAGTTTAGCCGTTACAGTGTATAAAGAAATACGTATGACAATCGTTGAATATTTTCAGTTTTTTCTTTGCCCCCCCCTCCACCCACTCCCTTCACATTATCGATCAATCGATGGACAGATCTATCGATCAATCGATCCGATTTCGATTATCATTTTCGTTTTCTATAGTTCGAATTCCTATCATTTCCACATGCACACATCCACATTCACATCCACACACACCTACACACACACACACACCCACACACACACACACACACCCACAAATACACTCGCAGAATCGCAAATAACCCAACAACAACTTCAAAGTTCCAACTGCAGTTTACACCCAATCTACTCAAACGCACACACACACACACACACACACACGCACAACAGCACATCACCCACCAGCCCACCCATCGAACAGCTCACCAACTCTCACCCCGAGTCACACCTACGCTCACCCACACACTGAACACACTCGACTATTGTTCCTGCTATTCAAAGCCTTTGTTCCCGATAATTGATTTAGAGAACAGAATAGAAAACGTTTTGTTCCCAGATAAAGAAGTCCGTCCGTTCCGTGGGAATTTAAAGTCCTTCAAATGCAAGCAAGGATTTATATTTCGAGCTAAGGAGCTACCCGCCTGCCTTATGACACAATCACGCCCAGCAAGCGACCCCAACGCCCGCTCATTGCTCCGACTGCAGCCGCACTCCCATTGCCCTGGGCTCCTGGCCGTTTTGGATGGCTTAATCGCATCCAGCTGGGCAGAGTGTGGGAGTGGCCGGCGCCTGCGGCTGCGGCTGCGGTTGGTGGAGGGCTCTTCATAGGGTAAGGGGAGGGGGTGAAGGCGTCGCTTATCACCTTAAGCACACGCACATATATATATATATATATAAACGCAATTTGTAGCCCGCTGGACGATATTAAGTATACGCCGAGTCGTACAACGCTTCATTGCCAGCTGATTTTTATGCTAATAGGCGAAAGTGTATTGG